>JASCZW010005208.1:0-77271 GCA_034211315.2 Aedes japonicus
TTCGACTTTATGTGAACTTTAGAGGGAAAATACAAACAAAAATTAATCATCTCGATTTCGAAGAAATTTGAGGACTTTTCCCGGAATACGCTTCATCAATCCGGTGCACATTATTCTCATCCTTCGTTTTGGCAATTTTATTTCACTTGGTTCTCAATTCAATTCTCAAATGGTTCTTTTGACGACACTGCCATTCACCTTCAGCTTCCTCTTCATAATAGCCCAAAATCTCTCCATCGGTCTGAACTGGGACAGTTTGGTGAGTTGAGTTCTTTCGGAAGCACTGAAGCTGTAGCACTGTAACTGTAGCACTGTTTCACTGTAATAACAGCTTGCAAGATCTGGCCAAATCATTGCAGGATCTGATGAATGGCAATATTCGCTTTTGGAGACATTCCGTTCTGTACAGCTGTGAATTAAATGTCTTAATCAGGTATGAAAACCTTGGTCTTCTTACCGCAGCTTCAGATGCCTTACCAAATCATGTATTTACGTGCAAATTTATCTGCAAACACAAACTTGAATTTGGCAAGAACAGCTCCTCGAGCCGTAGTCAGTTGTAAATTTTTGTCCCGGTAGCTGTTGAAATCGGCCTTTACATAGGTTTCATCATCCATGAGGAGACGCAATTGAATTTTGTCAACACCTAATCATACAGTTTTCTGGCACGGATTCTGGCAATATTGTTCTGCTTTGATCCCTATTCTGGTTGTTTACAGGCACGGTACTTGCACGGCCGAAACCTTTTTCGAAATCTCAGTCTAAGATGTTAGGGTTTGCCTTAATGTTCTTGATGACTTTGTTCCGCAGTTGACGGTTGGACAGTAATCCCACTCAACGCTTGCTTTGAGGCTTGCGATCCACCGACAAAGTTTCTTCTGTGCTTTTTTCAAAACACGCTACATGGTATTTTCGGTGAAAAACCAAACACTTTACCAAGTTTTGGCTCAGACCACGAAAAGTTTTCCAAATGATGGCGCACAATTATTTTTCTTCTTTCTTCTTCCATTTTGTATTCCTCCGAAACGCGTTCCAACAGCACCGCGAAAAAAAACGTCTGATGTTGCTTTTGTGAATAGGGAACACATAAGATATAATAAGTTTACAAATCCGACCACTAGGTCGCTGTAAGTATCAAAAATGTTTGTTCCAATACTAAATGGGCCACACCTTACATCATATGGGAAGTATGGGTCATAATGCATTTATTTCCCATATTTGTTTTTATTATACACAATGACTGCATAAATTATTGTAACGATTATTTTATAGTTTCACACATGCTTTCTTCGCTGGAGAACTGTAGAATCTGGTTTAAGATAATATACATTTCACTTAGTAGGTTGGAAACCAATGATATAATTGGGCTGGTGGGTAAATGACCGGACAATCCATACCATTGGTGACTTCGTGTACCTGCAGGTATAACTTGCAGGTACCTGCGATTCTTAGCCTCTTGCCCATGAACTCCTAAGGGTGCAGTAGACCTGCGCGTCTCGTCTCCATGTCAGGGGGCGGCTCAAAACAGCGTCTGTTCTCCAGCGTTAGGGAGCGGGTTGAACATCGCTCTCAGTGCCAGCGTGGGAATCTCTCAACTGTGCTGTGCACGTACGCGTCCTTGGCGAGACAGGGTGTTGAGAAAATGGCCCAACAAGCCGCCCTTAAAAATTAAATGTTACAAATAATATAGAAGTTGATATGGACTTGAAAAAAATTAACAAAACAATGCGGAAATGTCCTTTCTTGTGGTCAGGGTGAAGTTGGCCAGCTTAGTCAGAGAGCCGGCCATGATCGACAAACTGAGGAACATCGTTGACATATCGGCCGGCCGAATGCACAACCTTTGCCTGAGTCGGATGGGAGATGTATTTTCTTATTAAGCTGCAACAACGAAGGTGCTTTTGGCCGGCAGACAGCCAACGAAGTGGGTTCAGAATTCGTGCCACGTAAAATTTCTCTTCCATTAGAGTTTCTGAAGATATCCGCTGGCGATTCACGTTCCGCGTGTCTGCTTAACGATGGACACGTCTACGCTTGCGGGTTTGACGTTGGAAGGAAACACTAATCCTTAGCGAAAATGGTCATGTCTTCACAGTCGGCTGCGTGAAACAAGATCAGCTTGGACGAATTTCCATCCATGTCGCTTCTGGTGAATCCCGATGGAATGAACCTGCCCTTTTACTACCCGGTATTGTATTGTTTTTTTTAGCAAAAATGTGGATTTTCATTTGCCTGTCATTTTGCAAAATCTTAACCAAATTGGATGATATCTTTTGCAAACGGCATTTTACGTAATTTCAGATATACTCAGGGCAACCGTGGGGTAAGTAACTCCCCGAAACACCAACCAGGATCAAACCGGTACCAAAACACGGATTTCGCGACACCTCAAACTTCAAAATTTTGCAAACCAAGACCTTTGGTGGTCAGTTTGAAAAGATCAGGCTAATGTGGCCACTTCTGAAGCCCTCCGTGAACTCGGTTCGGACCGGAAAGTGGACAGATTATAAACAGGACCATTATCAACATCATTTTCCACACCGACCGAGTTTGAGTCGATGATACTTTAAGCATCCGAATCAGAATCACTCGTATTTTCACTACGATTTTTTTCCTATTTAATTAATTTTAACCTATTAACCCTTGAAAACGCTTTATCTTTATGACATTTGATCATAGGATCTACATACATGAAACATGTCTAACAATGTTCAAAAAGAGTGTAACAATCATCTGTTATTCACCCTCCCTTCCTACCAGTCGTTCACGATCTCTCCAAAATTGTCCTGGAGTTCAGGATCAAATGATCTACTAGAGGATAAAACATATTCAGGGCTACTGTCCCAGCCACGCAGCATTCTCAAGCAGACTGGAAACAAAAACTACACAAAGGGGATTATAATATATTTCCCTCCATATAAGATGTTCTTTGTTCTTCAAATTGTGCTGGAAGTTTGACATTATTTCCATTTATATTTGTTGTTTCGAGAGTGCCCAGGTCGTTGTGGAGTTCGAGTCATAAAATCTATCAAATCGAACCACACCTATAATGTAGGTTCTCAGATGAAAGCTGTGCTCAAAAGAATCACGGGAGGCTGTGGGTGCGCAAAAATCGATAGGATTTGCGGCCTTAAAGCTCCAACTATCCTAGAGTTCATATCAAATGATCTACAAGATTAAGCATAAGTGGGCTACTGTCCTTAGCAACGCAGCATACCCAAGCAGACTCAAAGAAGGAATATGAATGGAATATAGTCCATTTCCCGCCATATAAAATGTTTTAGGTTCTCCAAAATGTTCTGGCGTTTAGATAGTTCGTTACCATTAGTTTAAGCAAGACTAATGTAATGCCCCTAACATTGGATAATCGCTTATTTGTATTACCAGTTCGCATCTTTTTCGAACTATTGCTATTATATATTAAATTTGTTGTTCTAGGTGCTCCAGGTCGTTGTGAAGTTCAAGTCATAACATAGAGAGAGAGAAACAAAGAGAGAGCGAGAGAGCGAGAGAGAGAGAGAGAAGGAGAGAGAGAGCCCTAGTAGCACACTTGTTGCCATTCAGTTGAGATAACATAAATATGACTTGCTAAGTTGTAATCAAGTTATTACAACTAATTATGATCGAAGTGTGCTACTTGGGAGAAAGAAGGAGAGAGAGAGAGAAAGAAGGAGAGATCTGATTTTGAATTTTTCGCATTTTTTTTTCAAGTACCTTTCCTGCATAACGGTGTCATTCTGCCCTTGCACTTGAAGCCCTGTTCGGCTGAGTTCTATTGCAGCTTTTGGAGAATTGTTTTAGTTTCCTTTTCCGTGAAATTCACTGCATGAAAGTCACGAGTTACAATTTTGACTCAAACAGTTTTATTTCAAATTTGCAAAACAACTTGTTTACAAATGGTTTTTAAAATTGAAAGATAAAACTTCTTTGATCGTATGAAGGTTGCCGATATATCTTGCGGTTTGCGATTAATCAATTAATTTTCCTATTAAATTTTGCTCTTTTTAAATGTGTTTTTACTCAAATTAAAAAAATAGCCTATCTCCAGTTTTTAAATTTGATATGCAATAATAAAAATTATTTCACATACTGTTGAGAACTTTTTTTATTGGTTTGCCCTCACTAGAAGAAATCACCATTTGAAAAAGGCCTGTTTTGTTTACTAAAACCATAGACGAATTTCACGCCAACTCGTCTTCGTGATTGGCAGTACTCTCTCAGAATCCAATGAAACTTTGTGGGTTGGTAGACTTTGGCTTCTCAAGCAACTTTGCATACTTTGTTTTTTTTTTAACTAGAACACCTATTGAAAAGGGCTTAAGTTTTTTGATTGATTTTTTTAAAATAAACATAAATCAAAAAGGAAAAGACCTAGTAAATTTTCAAAAATTGTCCTAACTTTTATGAAAATAAAAATGTAAAAGTTGTAAAATCGATTCTTACGCGCTGAACAATGTATTTTGAAATATAAAGTCAATTTGCAAAAAATGGCTATCTTAGAATTGGACGAATTTTTTTAAAAAAATTCACGATACAGTTTAAAGGAAAAAAAAGTTTTTCTAACAACAAATTTTTGCAAATTTTTACCTTTGTTTCTGCGCCAACTCGTCGTATAATTTTGTCCTAAATCCTCATAGAAGCCAATTAAATTCAATTATAATGACAATTTGGATTTTAAAGGGTCTTTGAGTGTTTGAAAAATCAAGGCTTTTATTTGGAAAGGGCTTATTTTTAAATAATAATTTTTTTAAACTTTAGTGATAATACAATTAAATCAGGTGGTTGATCCTGTTTATAACCAAACCATTGATGTAGAGTAGGAACGGTTAAGCCCCAAAGCCATCTTATTCCAGCCATCGGGGTAAACGTTAACCCACAAACGCTCATTTTTCGCGGGGCATGGTGCCTCACCACATAGAGCACCATAAGTACTGTAAAAAATGAGCGTTGTAGGTTAACGTTTACCCCGTGCTTGGAATAGGGTCTTGGGGTGCTTAAGCCGTTTCCTACCCTATATTACAATAGGGACAATAAATTGTAAAACAAAAGCTCTATCATAATATCTGAAGTATTGACCCGTGACTCAATAGCAGTTCAGTTGTTTATATCAAAATTGCTAGATTTCATTCAACAAAATTCCATACATTGCTCAAAAATTTTTTTTTTTGTCTGATGAAGCATCGGCCCATGAGCATGAGCATGAGCATGATTGACCGCCCACGGATGCCATTCCGTTATTGCCAGATCAGATGTATTTGCACAAAGAACCAACAGATGATGTTTGGGACTAATATATACAGAAAAAAATAAATAATTTTAACAGGCACGTAGAATTTACCCTCGTTTAATTCTAAACTAAAGCAAGCGTAAACAACGATGTTGTATGCAATTTTTCATACGCCATACAACATTGATGGAATTCTTTCATTCAATAGACGTGATTTAGGCGATATCGGGCTTTAATTTACACGAAATATCCCAGTAATTTCTGTCAAATCTAGCATTCGCTTTATGTGCATTAGATAATGCAGAAAATTCAATGTTTCTTTTTATCTGTGTACATCTTCAATGTGCAAAACTGGTGACTCATTTTAAAAGCAATACTGGCGCCGGCCGTGCCCGACTGCTGGTCAAGTAGAGGAATGCGAAGGAACGTGTACGGCATGGATACTTCGCTTTGGAGGAAGCCGAGAAATACTCTGCGCACTTCCACGAGAAATCACTGGGATGTTGGATATTTGGGGAAAGGTTAGCAGCAGGGCTCGTTTTGGTTAACGGTACGCTGAAAGTATGTAGCACCATCCGCAAAAGGCAATGGCCCTGGCTGAAAAGAGACAAGCATAACAAAAAACAAAACAAAATAGACCAAATAAAACAGAATATATGATATTGTCTTCAAAATATGGTAAAAATAAATTATTTGTTGCTTTGCAAATCAGTTCTCCTCGATATCCTAGATTGCCAAGTCCCGCTGGACCGCAGCCGCTGCCGCCGGCACTCGTCCACATCAACCTGGCCGTCGCCGACGTGCCGGAAACCTTCCGGTAGTAACACAATATCTGTGTTCAATACACTCTTCTTGCACTGATTAATTTACAAACCAGTCCGCAACACCGAATCAAAATTCAGTTTGGCACAGTTGTGATATTTTCCTCTAAAATCTAGTTCTTGATACTGGCACGGAACCAATTGCACACGCACACGACGCAGAACAACGCGACGCGCGACAAGGTGCTACTGCCGCTGACGTCGTGCTACATAATACCGTTGTGTTGTTGTTGCCGCTGATGCGATGTAACCACGCCAACACACACAACCACGTACCTCTCTATCTTTACGTTTTGGCTGCACCGCATCCTGCGTGCGTGAATAAAAACAAAATCCGATCCACCAAACTCACACCAACATCACCGCGCTTCTCCCAGGCAGTGCAAACGCAACCGACAGACAGAGAAAGCGCTATCAGCCCAGCGCGAGAGGGAGAGGTTGAGCTTGAAAAAATTGTGCACCGACAAGAAAACTTCTTCTTCACCTCCAATGGATCGATGAGAGCTCGAGCGAAAACTATTATTTTCTCACCACTTTTCCACCTTTTTAGCGACGGAAAATATCACTTCCACAGAGTACGCGAGTTCTTCTAGCCTGGAGAACACTTTTCAGGCGCTTTCGATTGCGATTTCACCCGCACAGTACGAATAAAATAAAACCCTTATCACGCAAAAAACTATGAGTTTTCATTGATATAAACAGTTCTTCGAAAATTCATAAAATGTTATATTTGAATCGTCTTTAAATGGATATGCATCAAGTCTCATCTCATTAGCTGTGGCGGTGACGTCCGCTATTCTTTGACGATTCGTCAGCCACTCCAACCCCTTTTACAGACATCCGTTACAAATATTGATCTTCCTTCCGCCCCCTCCCCCCCCTCTAAAGATATACGATAGCCATGTTTGAATCGCTCTGTGAAACAGAAACATCCGAACAAGCAGTCAGGAATGACTTGTATCGCTGATTGCAGTTAAAAATGGACTCGACACATAACAGAAAGTGTGATAAAGTGTACGTTTACGTCAAATCGTTTCGTCTTCAGTGAACTTATGTCCTTTCAGCATAAAGTGATAAGTGCACCGGAAGACAGCAAAACGATTTGACGTAAACATGCACTTTTATCACACTTTAAAATGCGCAAAAAGCACTTTTAGAGTCCAATCACAACTGCAACCAGCAATACTTAAACGTACACTTTTGATTCTGTTTTACCGCTGTAAAAGAAATATAATGTTTTTGACCCTTTCAAATGTTTTTTCATCTAGATGGGTTATTGTTTTTTACCAAATGTTCAATACATCCAATTCTTTTTGACTGCTAAATTTTATCAGATTCTATAGGGGTGCTGAAGACCCTAACTAGACGAGTTTGTGTGATACACGGTAAAAAAGGACATGAAAAATATGTTGTTGAAACAACTTTTTTTCCTCAAAAGTGCCCATCTTTCAATGTTTGTAACTTTAGGACAATTATGTTGCATATATTAAAGAAAATACTTCATCGCATTCTAAGCCTTTTATTGCAAATCGCCTTTAAATTTTAAATGTTTTTTTTTGCAGTGTTTACGAATCGATGTAACAATTTTTTCATGAAAGTTAGGACAATTTTCAAAGTCAACCATACCACTTTTTTGTAAGTCTTGTCTCTTTTTGAGTTATGTTGAAATGAGAAATTTAGTTGTGAGAAAACACTTTTTTTTTTAAAGTGCCCATCTTGCAATGTATTGCGAACTCTTAGACAATTATATTGCCTTTATTAAAACATAATTTCGACCAATTCTTAAATAGCATTTTTTGCAAATTGACTTTAAATTTTGAAATATTTTTTTTAGCGTGTAAGAATCGATTTTACAACTTAATTTTTTCATGAAAGTTAAGACAATTTTCTAAAAATCACCCATACATCATTTTTCGTAAGTCTTTTCGTTTATGCTTCCTTCATAAATTTTGAAAAAATAAGGTATGCAAAGTTGCTTGAAAATACATAGTCTACACACCCACAGATTTTCATTGGATTCTGAATGGGTGCATCCAAATACTGGAGTTGGCGTAAAAATCGTCCATAATAACGTTTGTTTGATATACGATAGAGACGATTTCAGTACACCAAAAGTTGTAACTTTTAAATGTTCTAGAATCAATATGAAGACATCTTTGCTGAAATATTTTAAACAAAAAAGTTACATCAAAATAATTGATATTTATAGAAACACCCTAAGCTACAAACGAAAAAATTCACTAATACGGTCATTTCAAAAGGTACATAAAAAAGTAAGCAATCAAAATTTGCTTAACATTATATAACCTACAACTTTTTGAAAAACTTATGCTTTTATTTCTGTAAATAAAAAAATTAGATTTACGATTTCTCTCAAAATAAGAACCACCCTTGTTTTAATTCACATCAAGAGAAGCGCCTTGTTATTAAAAACAACTTTGTTGAAGACAGGTTTGCCTCAAACCTTCAAACTTAGGCTGAAAATGTATCTCTCCAGCTAAATTCGGATTCTGGACCACTGTACTGTATTCAAACTCCCTAAAGCGAATTCTTCTGGGTCATGTTTTAGTCACAAGTGACAATTGATTTTAGCTCAGAGCAGTTTTAGTACTTCAGAGAGTGTTATCAGACTTGACAGCAGTAATCAACACACATTGATCCAGTTTGGCTAAAAATTTTCAGAATCTTTACTCCTACATTGAAAAACATGCACACATATTTGGGTGTGCTATTCTCCAATACACTTTTGAAATACGAGGAACCACCACAATTTCTAAGGGGCAGGCTGTTCCTCCTCTTCAGCTACGTGAGTGCTTCTCAGGACTATTTCGGCGTTTCTTTCATTCTTTCTTGAACTCCTACAAAGTTTTTTTGAATTATTCAGCAGATCATCAATCCATTGGACTTAATTCTGTACACGATAAGTTTTTCAGCATGTTTGTATAACATCCTCAAGAGCACAAGCCATACAAGTTGTATAGGCATTTCGTCTAAATTGTGAAGCTCCGTGACCAATACCAATGAACGATAACGAAAACCCTATTCCCATTTCATCGTAAAACTTTCAACAGCTAATGTTAGTTAGAGTTTACTTAGATCCTATTTACTATTCCGAACGAGAAGTTTTTTTTTCAATTTCCAGCAGTTCCATTAAAGCGAATCAAATTAATTGTTTGTCTTTTATGTTGCAATTCTTCTCCTAGCGAGCAATCTCTATACTGTGAAGCAACGTAATGGAATGGAGTATCTATCAAAAACAATGAAGCAAGTTTGTAAACCACATAGAAGAAAGCAAGCTGCAGAAAAAAAAATCGGATGTGAGGCACTCTTCTGCTGGCTGGGAACGGAAAACTTTTGGAAACGAGGTAAACTATAACGAGAGCTGCATCACGGAAAAGTTCGCCTTCAATTGCCAAGTGTGCCAAGCAGCCGGAAATTGAAGTGCGGGTGGTTTAAAACTTTTTGATGGACTTTTCCGAACAGCTCGAAGTCTGAAGCCTTCTCAAATTGTTAATTTCGTATACCCTTCATTACTAATGGGCCACGTGCAGCCAATGGTGAAAGGCATATCCTTATTCTCTCCACCAATGCCGTCAACCACTGAAAGGTCAACTTGTGTCGTGTTTTCACAGCCAACAAAACAAAACGGAAATTATACCGGCACCAAACATGACCTGCCTCTCTGGGGTCGGTTCACACAGTTACCGTAGGTTTCCAACTACCAAGGGCATCCGCCGAAGTTGCTCTCTTTTTCCTGACCTGAATTCCGTAATGTTAACCATCCAGTGCGAGTTCTGATAATCTTCCTTTTAAAATAAATTCACCATGAAGAAACTGATTTTTACGTCGCCTCGGCCCCGCAGAGCAGTTACCACCCGATGTATGGAAAACACTTTTTCTTCCTTTTGAATCTGAAAGCCACAGTCATTTGTTCTTTTTATGATGTCTTCCATTTCTGCTGCCATGTCAACTTATAGCCCCTCGGTGAGAAATTACCTATTAAATAACTTAACGCTGCGGTTGAGCAATCCCCCTACCAGTCATGAAGGCCTGCACCCTGCTCAATAGTTCAAAAGTCCATAAATTGCTCGAAAAAAAAAACGATCGAAACAATTTCTACAAGCATCGCATCAGTCTTCCTTTTGTGCAGCGACATTCAAGTTCACCGAGGGCCATCCAGCGCCCGGTGAGCAATGAGCAGATTTACGTCATTCCCACTCAGCAAACAATGTGAGCCGCAGCTGTGCCTTTCTACTGCGGCTGGGATGTTCGGCTCAGAAAATCACTTTGGGCTGGTGAGTGCAAAAATGCGTAGCGGACTTCCTCAAGGTCTTGTCCACGCCATGCAACACACAATGGATGAAGCAGACTGGATTGAAGATTGGAACATTGGATAAATCCACATGGAGGAGGCGCCGGCCGCTTCGACGAGCTTTTGCGATGTGGCACAGTCAGGTGGTCAGGTTCATCATCAACGAGTTCAACGGAAATGCAGAGCGCTCTCGACTTTCGGGCCAGCTTGCGCTTGGGTGCCGCTTCGGAGTTATGCAATGGCGATGATTCATTAGCAGCCATGGGAGATGCATGGGAAATAGTTGGTTCGAGGTGTTGACAGAAGTTTGAGGAGAGAGTAGATGTGATGGATATTATTACCTAATAAATGATGAGGATGAAGTGTGAAAGTAGAATATGTGCAGTTCAGTGAATAATGTTGGGTATAGCTGTTGTCAATTTTGAAGAACAACTTCATTCCTTCATTTTCATAGGAACGTATTAGAAAAACGATTTTCATTGGAAAAATTTGACCATTTAAACTTGTAAAGTGTTACTTCTTTTCCTGTTTTTTAAAACATATTTTATTTTTTGAAATTATCACTAGTAACGCAAGCAAGTTCCTATGGATTCGACTACAACAAGCTTATCTTTTGACGGATACGTTTGTTTTGTATAGAAAACTAGCGAATTAAAGTTGGCTCCGTTGGTACCAAGTGCACCTTGCAATATATGCTTGCGCTTTTCGATACTAGAATCTATGTTTTTGTTTTGATTCGCTGTGTTTTTTTTGACAGAATATTTGAGGGTTTTTTTTGTGAATTATATTTTGAGGGCAACCGGTACTACTGGAGCCAAAACCTATATACATTCTTTTTAATTGTTATGTTTTGTATTCTCCGTGTGTAGAGTAACGATTATGATGTAGAAGGAAATGGTCGCTCATCACCATGAGGCACCAAGAGTGCACATTAACGTTTTTTGCTAGAATGAAAGATATGAAGAGAAAGTGTTGAAAGTACCGAGGTCTCTACGTTAGAGATGACGAGAAAAACTTAAGTGATCTCAGAAGTTGCGAATCAAAACAAACCCAAAAAAAAATAGAGAGTCCTCTACCATGTGCGCATCAAAACAGAGTGCACACAATATGTCGCTAGAATAACTATCACAAGCCATCAGTGGTACATGAGCGCTTTCCTTATGTCATCTTTTGCCTGTTGAGGTGGCGGACTTGTCAGTGCCTCGACCTACCCCGCAGTGGGATGTTAGGCAGAAGATGACGTACATGGTTCGAGTACCACTGGACCCATGCCCTTTCGCTCAATTATTCAAACTTCTGTTCGATTTCCAACCTGCCGTACCCTGACGGAACTTTCAATACTTTCTCTTCATACACAGAAAAAAATAATTAATTTTAATAAGCGCGTAAAATTTTCCCTCGTTTAATTCCAAGCCAAAGGAGGCGTAAATTGTTTACAATCTCTTATGCAAAAGCAAGATTCAGGCGTTATCTGGTTTAAATTTACATGAAATATCCCATTATTTTCGGCCAAATCTAGCATTCCATTTATGTGCATTAGATAACGCAGAAAGGTCAATGTTTCCTTTTATCGGTGTTTCATTCTAGCAAAAAACATTCATGTGCACTCTTGGTGGCTCATGGTGATGAGCGAACATTTTCTTCTACAACTATATACATTTACTTCATGACTATCTACTCTGCTGCTTCTATAGTGTAGATTGCTCGACACTGAGAGAGGACATTACAGTAGGTCTAGTATTTTTAGTAGATGTTATTGTGTTGTTGTTTACCTATCACTGTAGCATTTATCGTGTAAAAACGTCGGAAAGTTCGTATTCATGCATCTGAAATTACACTTCAATTTTCAATTTAGTTTGTAAAGTAACTAACTTAAACGGTGGTGCTCGTGTAACTTTCGTGACTGCAAAGCTAGCAAATATCAAGTTTACACGTGATGTAAACCGGACCCGTTAGAAAATATCAATCAATGTACTCACTTAAAGTGGTTGAACTTGTAATTTAAATTCATGCACATAAACTGAGCATTCAAAAATATTTAATAACACTTGCATTTCCAAACAATGTAGTTTTCAGTCGTGATCCAAACATAGATAAAAACTCTGCTTATTCAATTTAGAAAAACATGATGCTTGCCTGGCTCTGTGAATCTAAATGGCAAAAGGGTATATGCATCATGAGATTGGACAAATTTTCATTAACAAATGGAAAAATGCACCCTAAAATTGCTCGTTAAATTCAACAAAATATAACCATAAAGTATATGAAATGTTCCATAGACATGTGAAAACAGCTCCATAGAATAATGAAAACAGAGCATTAGAAACCCGGATATGTTAATTAATGATAGATGCAGTGCTAAATATATCATGTATAATCTGACAATGGTTTACTTGAAAAGTAACCTTAAGCATCAATTAGTGTACCATAGGGATGTTGAAAAGTGCCTTGATCTTGTATGGTACATTAATTGAAACTTAAGGTTACTTTTAAACTGGATCACTGTCAGATTTTACATAATATATTTAGCATTGTATCTAACATTAATGAACATATCCGGGTTTTAAACGTTGTGTGTTTCTAATTATACCCTCAGATCTTTAGTTTTTACCATGGTTTTTCTTTCTGTGTAGAAATATTTCATTGTCAAAACATTTACCTTCAAACTATGCCGTATCCTGTTGCCAAATTTTGTTCCATTAACTTGATTAGTTCACGAGTTACATATGCAAAAATTGGTGCAAATTGGTATGGGAGCCCCGAGGAGTATCAAACCATCATAAAAAACTTATCTAACCCCAAAAACGCCTGCATACAAATGATCATAACAGAAAGGATGATTCTCATGGTTGAAATTTGTATTTTATTTGAATGAGAGCCCCCACTTCCAAAGAGGGGAGGTGTCTCGAACCACCGTGGGAACACTTCTTGCCTTCAAAAACCTCCACATGCCAAATTTCGTTCCATTTGCTTGCTTAGTTCTAGAGTTATGCAGAAATTTCAGTTTCATTTGTATGAGAGCCCCCCTTCTAGGAGGAGGAAGGAGTTTTAAACCACAATAGAAACATTTTTCACCTCCAGAAAATCCCAAATGCCTAATTTGGTTCCATTTGCTTGAAAAGTTCTCGAGTTATGCAGAAACTTCTGTTTCATTTGTATGAGAGCCTCCCCTTCTAGAGAGGGGTGGGGTATCAATCTACCACAAAAACAATTGTTGTCCTCAAAAAATCCCACATGCTAAATTTGGTTTTATTTTCTCGATTAGTTCTCGAGTTATGAAGAAATTTGTGTTTTATTTGCATGAGAGCCCCCCTTTCTAGAAGAGGGAAGGGTTCCCTACTATCATAAGAACCTTTCCTGGCCCCGAAAACTCCTCCATGTGAAATTCCACGCCGATCAGTTCTGTAGTCTCTTCAGACAGACAGAAATTTATTTTTATATGTATGGATATTCCTGGGTATATTTATGAGCCGAAAAGTGGCCGTGTTTGGTGCGGGTGATGCCCGGCGCCGGACAGAAAGTGGTGTTGTTGCCTCGGATGCCAAGCTGCTTCCGGTGATAGCGAATTACCTCTTCGTTCAGTTCCAGGATAACGGATGGATCCCTTCGTTTTTTACAGCCAATGCATTTTCGAAATAAGGTGGCTCTCGAATTTCTGACTGTTGTGGATTTTACGACTAATTTGGTGGCAAATTCCGATTCCGTATAGTATTTCGATTGCTGTTAGACTTGATCAAGCTTTAATAACCATTGATTATACTAATCATGCCATTGTATTCAGGGATAAAACGGGTAGGGTTGATCGATAGGAAACATCACGTATACGTATACATAGGCATATAAAGAATCTCCTTCCAACAACAAGATTGAACAATTGGTCATAAGAGCGAGCTATCTAGCATGAGAAGCTGCTCTCTATTCACAAAATTTTAGCAATGGGGAGTTGAAAATTCCACTCTCACCATACAGAGTGCCTCAATGGGGTGCCCTAATGGGCCCATGAACTATTTATAGTACATAAAGGTTTTTTTTTGCACAGGGGATACGTTCCACTTTTAGTATGGAACCGTGTTAAAAAAGACTAAATAGAGTTAACTGATATAGTCTTTCTTCTTTGTATTAACGATCTGTGATGATGTTGTTTTGAGAAGGAAATAGTTTCTCATCACCATGAGGCTCTAGGAGTAGGGGGCTTCAAATGGTGAGTTGACAACTTGGCAGGAGGGTGACCGACCTCCGGTCCTCACAAGTTCCTACCTCACGCCTCCACGAGTAATATGATCACAAAAGACTGCCAGCTGAAACATGGAGACGCTGGTTGGCGTAGCCTGGGCAATGTTGTCAATCTGACAATAGCGAAGTGAGGGGGTGCGACCGGTAAATCATATCATAATTTTCCATTATCATATCCTTCAGGTCTACCAGGTATTATAAAATAATTTAAAATTTAAAATTCTTTTTTTCTCTCATGTCTTATATTGTCTAAATTTTCTGGTTCATAATGGATGCGGAAGTTTGTCTACAATTGCAGCAAAACAGCAGTCGGCACAGATGTAATTTTCAGTTTATATTATAATATCCCTTGACCTTATATATTATCATATAGGACATTGTTTATTCATAACCATTATCAATCTTCTTTATCATCATTATTATCATTTTGATCTTTACTGGTGTTTTCAGGATTTATATTTTAACAAATTTTTTTTTTTATAATTTCACCTTATAGGTTATATTTACTTCTTATTATTATGTCTTATATGTCCAATTATCATTATGATTCGATCTAAAGCCTTGAATAAAAGCTGCAACGGAATCTATGGTAGGCTTTTGCACTTATTACTCATTGTATTTTTCAATTCCGGTTTGCAAATGGACCTTTTCCAAATCTGAGCTCTTTGCCATTCGGATTGTGTCTGATGTTACAGTTCAATTTTTGTCTGTACCGTATCATAACTCACAATATCAGTATAATTGATGATATTGTTTTATTGATTTTACTTCATAGATGGTTTAAAAATAGCTTGTTGTTTTTTTACGTCCATTTGTCTTTAGCTCACTATTAATAAAATCTTCTCTGTTTTCCTTACACAGGAGCACTAATTATTAGGCCAGCAAAAATAAAAGCGTATTGCTGTAATAAAAATCAACACCAAGCAGCAAATAGTGAACATGGCAACAGTAAATTAAAATGAATAAATGTAATTTTTGTAAAATTTAACAAAATTTTTTAGGATACCATAAACCAAGATTTTGGGAAATTGCTTCTATCGCTGAAAACGAACGAAAACGGGCTTAAGCGCGAAAACACAGAACTCTCCGCATTAACACTTTATAACATTTCTTATATTTCAGGATCCACCGAAAGAGATCACAAATAATAGATACCGAGTGATTGCAGTCTTTTTCATTTACATAAATATATACAATATTATATAAATATTTCATGGGAATGGGAGGGACCATCAGGGCACCGATTGAAGCACTCTGGATGGGGAGAGTGGAAATGCCAACTCCCATTGCTAACAGTTTGTGAATAGAGGGCGGGCTCTTCTCCCGCCCATTGGGGCATCCTCATGTTAGATAGCTTGCTCTTTGACCAATTGTTCATTCTTGTTGTTGGAAGGAGATTCTTTATATCCCTGTGGATACGTATAGGTGATGTTGCCTATCGATCTACCCAACCCCTTTTTGGCCCTTCATACAATGGCATGATTAGGATAATCAGTGGTTATTAAATCTTGATCAAGTCTAACAGCGAGGAGAGCTCACTGCTGTCGGACTAAGTTTCCGTGCTACAATGGGTGGTAGTACATATCATACATCATACATCAAAAGCAACGAGGTTACGCAATTTTGTTCATTTTTACCAAACGGAATTTTGACAGCTTCACAGTAATGTATATTCGAAACAAAACAAAACTTTTCACTTCAAAGGCCGTAGAAAAATGAATCCCTGTTCACACAGATAGTTAGCTACTTATTTTAATTATTATTAACTGATAATACATTCATTTTATTTATTGAACACTTCGTTATTTATTTGTCGTCAATCATTTCGTAGACCTTGTTACATTTTGCTTAACTTCTAAGAGTTTTTAATTAACTAATGTCTAGTTAGCCTAACAAAAAAAAAGCTTTTTTAAGTGCATTTTTATTCATTGTGATATCAACCGTTTCGCTATACGTGTTGAAGCAGGACATCATTCTATTTAAGGGAGCATATTTGGCATAGTTCTTTGATTGTTAATAAAAATAAATTTCTATTTCTTAGAGAGCGACTAGGAGCATAAAAATTTAAGTTTGCTAATATTTCTGGACTGTTTATTCGTTGCTCAATAACATCAGCTATGAAAGCTATCATAGCGAACTCTCATCGCCTTTGAAGTCCTTCTAAATTAATCAACAAACATTGCGACTCATATGATGGTAATGGCAAACGTGTCCAACCTAATTTTCTTAGAGCAAACAACACAAATTGTCTCTGAACCGATTCTATACGATTTACAAACGTTTCTTGATATGGAGCCCAAGCAACGCTACAGTATTCTAGTATGGGCCTCACATATGCCACATAAAGTGTTTTTAATGTGTAAGGGTCGTTGAAATGCAAACTGTATCTTTTAATAAACCCAAGCATGTTATTTGCTTTATAGATGATACTATTGTAGTGATCAGCAAAGGATAACTTAGAGTCAAGTATAACTCCTAGATCTCTAATTTGACGACATCTTTCGACATCTTATTGCTGCAGCAATTGTGATATTAGTGAAGCAAAATAACAAAGTCCGTTGCCGGAAGCCGACATGCCGTGTGATTTAATAGAATTTAATTTTATTTATTTACCTTTTAATTCAATTTCAACTTGTTTTTCGTTGAATTTAATTTCGATTGAATGTTAAATTTGATATTTAATTCAATTTTAATTTGATTTTAATTCAATACAAGTATTTCTCTTTGAGTTCATATGTATGTTGTCAGAATATTTGAGAGAAAAACTTTAATAAAAATACTGTATATGATTTGTTTGTCATTAATTCAATGTTGTAGAACAAGCTTAACATTTAATGCATTGAAATTCTGGTACAGCGAAAATCAAGCTGTTATTTCCTGTATCATTCCGCTCAGTTCAGTGCTTGAGTAAAGTACTATATATCCCGCGCTCCGTTATATTGGAAGTTTACTTGCTGGTCGGCCTTTCGAATTTATCCCTTTTTTCTCAAAGTCAATTCACTTCTTTTGTGCAGTGAATGTGAGTTTTTTTTTAAGAAGATCGTTAGTTTTTCCAGTGAAAAGCGAGGAAAACAGTGTTTTTTTTTTTGGCAAATCAACAAGCCAGTTCACCATTTTTCTTCGGGTGGAAACGCAAACCGGCTCACAACTACATCCAGAACAGTCAGCCGACATCGCTGAGTGAGTGCACACGAAGGCGATCGAACTCACCCGTGCACCCACGTCCCGCACGGCTCATCGCCTAGAAGTGCGACGACCGGGCATACGTTTTGTCAGCAGCAGCAGCAGCAGCAGCAGCAGCAGTAGATCAGTAATATTAGTTAAGTTTTTTTTTCTCACGCTCTCTCCCCCCTCTATCTTTATATTATTCTCTTATTTGTTCGGTGTTTAGTTTAAGTGTATTGTGTGGATAATTTAAATCTGCTTTGGTAGGGGAGCGTTTAACGCTCCCACCAGTAAGGCAAACCGTGCGTGTCGAAGATTTTTCGTCGGCATGGACGCTTTGTCAGAAGAGCTACCTTTGCCACCCGAAGAGGGAGAGGCACAAATGAAATTTCGACCGCGATCGTATCCAATTGACTCGACCGGTCCATGGGTTGTCTATTTTCAGCCCAAAATGAAACCTCTGAATGTCTATCAGATAACAACTGATTTGACGAAGCGATTCTCAGCCGTGACTGAGATCACAAAAGTACGATTTAATAAACTTCGTGTTGTTGTCTCTAACCTGAAGCAGGCTAATGAGATTGCTGTCTCCCAGCACTTTACACTTGAATATTTAGTGTATATCCCAGCTCGTGATGTGCAGATTGAAGGAGTGGTCGCAGAGGCGAGTCTGAGTCCTGAAATTTTGATGAAGCAGGCGGTTGGCCGATTCAATAACCCTCGGCTTCCCCTAGTACAGGTACTAGATGTGCAAAGATTGGGAAAAGTATCAGACATCGAGGGTAAAAAAAGTTACCCCCCACAGACTCGTTTCGGGTGACCTTTTCTGGTTCTGCCCTTCCGCACTTCATTGTGCTGGGTAAACTTCGGCTACCTGTGCGGTTGTTTGTACCTCGGGTAATGATCTGCCAAAACTGCAAGCAGATGGGACATACGGCCTCCCACTGCGGCAATAAGCGCACGCTGCTCCAATTGCGGGGAGAAACACGAGGATGGCGCCTGCGCAGACAGCACTCCAAAATGCGCTTTCTGCAAGGGTACTCCTCCTCATGCTCTCTCGTCATGCCCGGCGTACAAACAACGCGGGGAAAAATTAGAACGCTCACTTAAACAACGTTCTAGGCAATCTTTCGCCGAAATGGTGAAAAAGCCTCACCATCACCCAACGTAAATACAAATCCCTTTGCTCCTCTGTCAGATGACGAGTCTGACTCTGACTTGCTGAGGAGGGAACATCTTTCAGTTTTCCGGAAGGAGGTTCACGAAAGCGGAGACGCGTCCGCCCACGGAAAATAGATGAACAAAAGCCCCAAATTAGGTTGCCCAATTCAAGGAGTGGTGGGAAAAATGATAATCCGAACCCTCCTGGTTTTCACTGTACCAAACACACACATGATTTCTCATCCCTCCCGGGGACATCCAAAACCCCTGTTGCCCCGATTTTAAGAGCAGAATCCCCATCTCTAGCTGGGCTGTTCTCGTTTGATGATATTGTGGAAGGTATCTTCAAGTTCCTTGAAATTTCTGACCCTCTTAAAAGCATTGTTATGGCAATGCTTCCCACAGTGAAGACTTTTTTGAAGCAATTAACATTAAAGTGGCCCCTCCTTGCAGCTATCATTTCCTTCGATGGATAATTTTCCAAAAGAGGTCGGTGATCTGATCACTGTTCTGCAGTGGAATTGTCGAAGTCTTATTCCTAAATTGGAATCATTCAAATTTTTGGCTCACAATACCTGTTGTGATGCATTCGCTCTTTGTGAAAAATGGCTCTCCTCCGAAATCAATCTTCCGTTTCATGATTTCAATATTATTCGTCTTGATCGTGAGGATTCACGTGGAGGAAGAGTACTTTTGGGGATCAAAAAGTGCTACACCTTCTATAGAGTGAATTTTCCTCCAATATTGAAGTTGTCACATGTCAGGCTGTTATTAAAAATAAAAGCCTTTGCATTGCTTCTGTGTATATTCATCCTAGAGCCTCAATTAACCGAAAACAACTTTCAGATATTTGTTCGGTTCTTCCTGCTCCGCGGTTGATCATGGGAGATTTTAACTCTCACGGTACAGGCTGGGGAGAACTGTACGATGACAACCGGTCTTCTTTAATATACGACCTCTGTGATAACTTCAATATGACAGTACTTAACAATGGAGAAGTAACACGTTTGGCTGGTCCGTCCTCACTTGGCAGTAGATTAGACCTCACACTTTGTTCGAATACATTATCGTTGGATTGCACATGGAATGTGATTCAAGATCCCCACGGTAGTGATCACTTGCCAATACAAATTTCGATTGCCACCGGGTTCAATCCATCGGAATCCATCAACATCGCGTATGATCTTACCCGTTACATCGATTGGACAAAGTTCAGGACAGCAGTAGATGAAGCACGTAACGACGGTAGAAGAGCTTCCACCGCTGGAGGAATACAACTTCCTCTCCAACCTGATCTTAGACAGCGCGCTTCAAGCTCAAACTCGATCAGTTCCAGGAACGTCATTTCGCAGGAAACCTCCTTCTCCATGGTGGGATCAGCAATGCACCGAGGTTTACCGTAAAAGTCCGACGCATTTAAAGTTTTCCGTAGACGTGGAACTCCTGAGCACTTCGAAGTATACACGGCTCTCGAACGCGAACTTAAGAGCCTCATCAAGGCCAAGAAACGCGGTTACTGGCGAAAATTCGTGAACGGGCTGTCGCGCGAAACGTCGATGAGTACTCTTTGGAACACGGCGCGAAGATTGCGTAACCGAACTACGAACAACGAGAGCGAGGAGTACTCGGACCAATGGATCCTCAAGTTCGCGCGAAAAGTTTGTCCAGATTCTGTGCCGGCACGGATGATTCCTCGCGAAACCACGAATTCGATAGATGAGATCAGCCAACCTTTTTCAATGGTAGAACTCTCTCTCGCACTCCTTTCGTGTGGCAATACGGCTCCAGGGGCTGATAGGATTAAGTTCAACTTGCTTAAGAACCTCCCAGACGTCGCTAAGAGGCGCATGTTGAACTTGTTTAATCAGCTTCTGGAACTAAACATTGTACCGGATGATTGGAGACGGGTGAGAGTTATTGCGATTCAAAAAACCTGGTAGAGCCCGCGTCCGACCACAACTCCTATCGACCCATCGCGATGTTATCCTGTATTCGAAAGTTGTTGGAGAAAATGATCCTCTTCCGTCTGGACAAATGGGTTGAGACGAACAACCTGCTTTCAGATACTCAATATGGTTTCCGTAGGGGTAAGGGAACGAACGACTGTCTCGCGTTGCTTTCCACAGATATTCAGTTAGCTTTTGCTAAAAAGAGCAAATGGCTTCTGTATTCTTGGATATCAAGGGGCTTTTGATTCAGTATCTGTTGAAGTTCTCTCAGATAAACTCCACGCTTGTGGCTTTTCACCATTAATGAACAATTTTTTGTACAATTTGCTGTCAGAGAAACATATGAGCTTTTCTCATGGAAACTCTACAGCTTCCGATTTAGCTACATGGGTCTCCGGGTACATGGGATCATGTTTAAGCCCCCTTTTGTATAATTTTTATGTCAAAGACATTGACGGTTGTCTAGGTGACAACTGTACGTTGAGACAACTTGCAGATGACGGCGTAGTGTCTGTCACGGGACCCAATGGGGTCGATCTGCAAGGACCCTTACAGGATACCTTAGACAATTTGTCTACTTGGGCTCTAGAGCTAGGTATCGAATTCTCTACGGAGAAAACTGAGTTGGTAGTTATTTCAAGGAAGCATAACCCTGCACAACCGAAGCTTCAAATTTGGGGTAAGCCGATAACTCATTCCATGTCATTTAAATATCTTGGGGTCTGGTTCGATTCAAAGTGCACCTGGAGATCCCATATTGAGCATCTGAAGCGAAAATGCCAGCCAAGGATAAACTTTCTCTGTACAATTACCGGGACCTGGTGGAGAGCGCATCCGCAAGACCTTCTAACGTTGTATCGGACAACGATTTTGTCGGTTATGGAATACGGTAGTTTTTGTTTTCAGTCAGCGGCTCGGTCGCACATCATAAAACTGGAACGTATTCAGTATCGGTGTCTTCGTATTGCGTTAGGTTGCATGCACTCGACTCATACCATGAGCCTTGAAGTGCTGGCTGGCATGTTGCCACTCTCGGATCGGTTTACAGAGTTATCTCTCCGGCTCCTCACCAGGTGTGAAGTTATGAACCCCCAGGTGATCGAAAATTTTGAAAAGCTTCTCGAGTTAAATCCTCAAACTCGCTTCATGACCTTGTACCATTTGTACATAACACAGGATGTCAGCCCTTCGCCGAACATTTCCAATCGTGTTTGCTTCTCCGATTTCGACAATTCGGTTCATTTTGATTTATCCATGAAGCAGGAGCTTCGTGGAATCCCAGAGCATCATCGTCCTATGATTGCTCCGGTAATATTTGCTGCAAAGTTTGGCCAAGTTGATTTTACTAAAATGTTCTTCACTGACGGATCATTGATAGAGGAGTCCGCCGGCTTTGGTATATTTAATGAAATTTATAGCGCCAATCGTAAACTTCAAGCTCCTTGTTCCATATTTGTCGCTGAATTAGCGGCAATACACTTTACGCTAGAAATTGTTGCCTCATTAACACCGGATCAGTACTTCATTTTCACGGATAGTCTCAGTTCTATAGAGGCTATCCGCTCCTTGAGGCCGGTAAAGCACTCCTCGTATTTTCTCATGAAAATACAGGAGCTTCTAAGTGCTTTATCTTCGCGTGATTTTATCATCACCTTTGTATGGGTCCCATCTCATTGTTCAATTCCGGGCAATGAGAGAGCGGACTCGCTTGCAAAGGTGGGCGCTATGGAAGGCGATATTTGTGATCGACAAATCGCCTTCAATGAATTTTTTCCTATTTTTCGTCAACAGTCACTCGTCAGCTGGCAGTATAAATGGAGTAAAGGAGATTTGGGGAGATGGCTTCATTCTATAACTCCCAAGGTGTCGAAGAAATTTTGGTTCAGGGGGTTGGATGTGGGTCGAGACTTCATTCGTGTGATGTCACGCCTCATGTCCAATCATTATTCTTTAAACGCTCATTTGTTCCGTGTTGGGCTGGGAGACAGCAATCTCTGTGAATGTGGACAAGGTTACCAGGACGCAGATCACGTTATTTGGTTTTGTGCTGAGAATCGTGGAGTCAGATCTGAGCTTTATGATTCCCTCCGGGCTCGAGGTAGACAACCTAATGTACCGGTTCGAGATATTTTGGCTGCACGCGATTTGGAGTTTATGAAACTTATTTATGTATTTTTGACTAACAGTAATCTTAGGTTGTAGTTTGATTAACTTATCATGTTTAGGTTAAATTTGTGAGGACTACGTGCGTGTGTATGTATGTGTGTGCGCGTGTGTATGTGTGTGTGCTATTTTTTCTTTTATATAAAATGGTTCAATTCCTTAATTTGTTTTGTAATTTGAAGTTCTATGTATCAGAAAACTATAATTTTGTTAACTTTGTCTGAAATTCCCTCTTTAAACTTTCCCATCCAAAAAAATTGTAAGTCCTATTAACCTCGAGACAACCGCGAGTAATCGGTTTTATCCCTTTAACATAGTTTTAAGTCACCTTTTTTTTCATTCAATGTAAATATAAAACGAAAACTTGGCTCTGTAAAGTTAATTCGATTGAGCCTGTACAAATAAATATACTTGTTAAAAAAAAATTTCCTGTATTATATTTGGTTTGGAACTAAATTGAATGGTTAACTCGAAAGCGATTCACCTGGTTCTACTAGGGAACTCCTAATATAATTTTCTTTAACTTTTCAAAAAGGCCCTCCCACTGTGAACTATTGATTGTTCACCGAAAAATTCGATTGGAACATACCCTAGTAGCACACAAGTTGCAATTCAGTTGAGATAACATAAATATGACTTGCTAAGTTGTAATCAAGTTACTACAACAAATTATGATCGTACTGTGCTACTTGGGTACAGTTTAAAATGTTTAGTGAAAGGTATTACAATCGACCAAAAACGATAATCTCTCCATGTTTGTTTGTTTGGTTTAGGTTAACCTAATCGCTTTGATTTTGTTGGACAGCAGTACAGTGGTTTTAAAGCATCCTCCACGCTTGTTTCAGGAAGTTGATGTAGCATCCAGTCAATGTTTGCCAGTGGAACATAATTGACTACCCAAGTAACAGATAAAATATCATTTTACAATGATAAATAATTGTTTGTTTTATAAATGTATTGCAAAACATGTCTAGTTCGGATCGGGTAGGATCTCTCGTTTTCTATACATCAACCTGACTAATGGTTGTGCTAAAAGTATGTTTTTCACCGCTGGATGTGATTTATGGTCTATCAATGTTCTTAAAACCTTGTTCTATACATTTTTAAAACATGAACAAGATTTTATGGGTAGTTCTAAATACTCTTGATATTACATCACATGAACCATGTTTAGCAAAACGTTCTATTTTTTCTCAGAGTTGACTTTTAAACAATCGGAGTTGGCTTAGCAAAGAAGCTATACATCTATCACGCCAAGGACAAGTGTTCAAATCCCAGGCTTGGAGTTGTTATATTTTTGTATGATAATGGTTTCTTTCATTTTATGTTTTATAGGGCTTCGTTTTTTAGCGCTATTTAGGCCATTTTAAAGTAAGAAATAAAGTATTTTACACTGATATTGATTATCTGTATTTGTCATTTAATAGTACTTTCAACTTATTTCTTACAAGCTGTGTTGCTTAGGTAATGGCGATTGGGCACACAGATTTTTTTTTTAAATTTATATTACGAAACCGAAGGTAGACCTTATATATCTAATCGTTGTTTTCTGCATCGAAACTGATTTGTGCTATTTATAAAGAGCATTTCTCTGCCAAATGGGCAAATGACTGAACTCGACCCTCTCCGATTTGGATGAAACTTTGCACATGTCTTCGGAATTGGTGACGATGGATTTTCCGCCAGTTAAGGGAATTTTTTGACTCAAGACATTTTTTTGCAAAAGGGCGTATGTGTTTTGTCATGCGTATTTTTCAAAAAATCATAACTCGAAAACCGTTGGTTGTAATAAAATTGCGTCTGAGAAGAAGTTGTAGTAAATTAATTTGACTTTATGAAAAAAATAAGTACACCGTAAAAAAATTTTTTTCTTCAAAAAAAATCAAAAATTAAACTTAAAAATCAATTAGCAAATCTGTCCAACGTACGATTTTTATAATTTAAGTACGAGACACTGAAGAAGTCTGCACATTGTAGACGAAATACGCGTATCTGTCGAAGATAAGCAAAGGTTGTTGGAATTAAATGGAGATTACTAATTTTTCTTCTAAATTATAGTTACAAGTATTCTACTAAACAGCTCAAACCCTCTAGGATTTATAATTTTTTTTTCAAAAAAGCTTTGAGTCATAAGAAAAAGAATAGACGTTGTTGTACGATGGAGCAACTTAAGATGAAAAAGTTCTTAGAAGTAAGAAAAATTCAAGTTTTTTTCTAATTGGTTGTCTTTGCATAAATAACCATAATTTAATAATAAAATACGATTTTCTAGTGATCTTAAACAAAAATGCCATTGGTGAGCAACATTCCAAATGTATCCGTTTTCGAGATAATTTGAAATTAATGTCGAAAAAATGGCTTTTTCCATGTAATTATCCCTTTTTCAAATGTTAGTCGTGATTGTCCATCTGCAAAAGTATTCTTTTCAAATTGTACATCAAATTTTCTACAATATACCTTTTGTTACCGAGAATACTAGACAAACTGATTCCTGATATTTACTGTAGGTAACACGACAAAATTTGCTGCTTTTATTTACAGTATATTATGAAAACCTAACCCGAAACAAAAATAATTAGTATTCATGTTAGTGTACAAGCGTATTTTGTTCAGGTAGAAACATAATGTATTTAATTAGTTAAACTGTTCATACCAGTAAGAATACCATTGTTACGCCCATTTATACCTATTCATGCATTCCATACCAATATTTCAAAAAAGTACCTAAAGTGCGTACCTAGTACGTATAAAAAGGATTACATTACAAAGTCATGATATCAGTTTAACAGTGTCTTTCATAAGTAGCGTAAAGTATAAAACGATTTGAAATGGAACTCGAAACAAAGCATTGTTGTAAATATTTTCGTGAAATCGGGAGACGGTGTTCGCCTAAACTTAGAAATTTAACTGACAAGTTAATTCAAAAACTTTTATCCATGCAGTGTACGGTCCATTTGGACACGTCAGTAAAAATTTGTGATTCATGTCGGTTGTATTCGTATCGGAGCGGTTCCATATCATTTCAGCAACGAGTAATTTTCATATTTTTTGATTTGCATGAAACCTTGCATATAAGTTTTTGGGGAAGAAAAACGCCGTTTTGCATACTTGGTTCGCCATTTTGAATCTAGCCTTACTTATGAGAAGGGCCTATGAAAAATGCACATGATATCTTCAAAAAATTGTATCTCGGAAACGGTTTGTCCGATTGGTTTGGTGTCTTCAGCGAAGTTTTAGACAATTGTTGGTGCTATATGGAGAAAATATGCACGGTAAAAAAAAGTTTTGTTTTTGTGTTTTGAACTAAAATATAGATTTTCCCTTAAAAGTTACATGTCAATAATTTTTTAATTATTCTTATGTTATAGCTGACTTAAAATGTTGTCTAATGCAAGGTGGGTTGTTCTGGAGAAAAATAGGTCACAATGAAAAAAAAAATTTTAAAAGAAATTACAATTTTCAAAAAAGCTATTAAGAAAAGTCAAAAAAGTTTGTCACCCTAATTTAATGGAAGAACATCAAATTTGCAAGCAAAAAGTACTTCGGTAACATTTTTCTAAGATGCACCGTTTAGAAGATATTACTGATTTAATACTGATATTTACGAAATCAAATTTTCAGTGTACCTTCTGCTGGGGCATGTGACCGTTGGTGTTCGATCAAGTTGTTCAAATTTGCAACGGCATCGTCTTCCCGGTCACGGGCGCTTTGGACGAGTTTGCAGAAAAACACCTCTCACCGAAGGGTATTATTTTGTTTTGATCCGAAAACAATTTCAGAAGTTCCAAATCAGTTTGCCACTGATGGACAAACTGAACAAGCGGGATAATCACATCAATATTTTTTCCACAAGGAAAACTGACGTAATGCATCATAGTAGCCTTCACAGTTCGATTTGTTTTCTTTTGCCGATTTCTGTTTAAGTAAGTACCACTCAGAGAGTTTATTTTCTTTTCCGATTCCGTGAACGGAATTTTACATGGGTTTGGGATAGAAAAAGAAATATCTTTCGAACACGATACCGACCTTTACATGCAATTTCACCGAGGACATCCTAAATGACAGAAAAAGGCTCTTATATTGCATTAGTTCTTGTCATCAATTTCCGTCAAAAGAAACAAAACTGAACACTCCGAAGGCTGCCTTAAGTATGAATACATTTAAATAGATGACTCGAATATGTGTACGTGAGAAACCAAAACAGCTTTAATTGCAAAAAATCAGTTGTTTTGTTCAATATAGTTTTTGATTGTGAAACAAGTGTCATTCAGGCCTTGTTCACTAGACAACTCAATTATCTACATCTACGCTGATGCATTTCTATCAAAGATGCGATATCCACTATACGAACGCAAATCAGCTTCTGTAAACTGCCATCGGGCATTATTTCCTGTTTGATTGTTATTGAAATAATTTTGCTAAAGATTTGCAGAACACAACGGGCGCTCTTCTGAAACAAATCCAGAAAAACCGTCCATGCGCGGAAAGTGCTTCCCTCTTCCGAATAAGTCAAGTGTCAACGGTCCTCACTGGAATTAGCTGCAGGGTCAATTGGCTGAGGTTGTGGCAAAGGACCCATAAAACGCCTTTGGGCTGGAACTCATTGTTGCGTTCACCTGCACAACACCCACCGCGACCTACTCTCCCTTCCCTCACCCTCGTGCTGATTTCCTGTGTCAACCAATTTACACAAATTACCAATATACCGTGACAATGCACGCTGGATTCGGGTTTGAGCAAGGGTCACCGTAGCGGAGGAGAATCAACATTCGATGGTCAAATCCGAAATTATCGTTTGCACTTCGCATAAATAGAGTCCGGTGAATGGTGGTGAGTCGCGCGTGACCCGATCTAGTAGGCTGCAATGTGAACCAACTGTGCTGTTGTTTGACTACCAAGCGCAGCAGGCCGAGATGGTTGAGTTGTGCCGAAATTAAAAACAACCAAATTAACGAAAAAAAAAAATAACCCGACCACTTTCAATAATATCGGGCGACCGCTCGTAATAAATGATACCTTTTTCCGGTCAGGGACATGTCGGTGGTCGGTGATGCACGGTGGATCGCTGTAGACCCGTGTGACGACGCCACACGAGGCAAGGTTATCGACCAAGGTGAACTTGGAATAAGGGTTAACCATTTTCAGCCCTTAACATGACGTCGGTGAAAGGAATCTCTGAGCAAACAGTTCTACGGGCGAAGGTTGTAATCAAGCTCATTTTTCGAGATGATAAGCAAATTCCGATTCTGATTGCGCCGAAATCCACTTGCGGATAATTGTTTTCCTGATTGTTGTTCGAACGATCTCCACTTGGTTTCCTGCAAACGCATGTACTGATCAAGAAAATCAAGACAATTTCGACCAGAACAATCCATTAGCAATTACGAAAATCTCCGGTAATGCGTGAATTGAACAAGCTACAAATTCACTTCCTTGAGTCGTTAGGTAACATGCAATACCTTCGGAGCGAATTACGGCAGCAGCAAAAAAGATTTGTTCTCGTGATGCACTCTTTTAAAGATATAGGCAAAGTTGATTTCCAATAAATTTTGCATAGCTTAGTTATGATTTCGTTATATGATAATTGATTAAATGATCTGTGTCCTATCTGCTAACGAATAATACCACGGATGTTGGCGAAACCATTTTCTCATAGCAACGGTTTCATCATCCTTGATCGACATTCCTCGGCCGGCAATCCTTTCGCCTGACGCACTTCGGAAGATGCATATCTCCCGTCGTTTTCGATTGCTTCGAAACCTGCCATACACAAATCAACCAACCATCACATCCATTTTCACACCAATTAAGGTCAATCTTTTGCTAACGATGGACAAGAATCCATGCGGTTGCGTGTCGATTCACACACAGTAGTTGATGATGGTGCGGACGCACTTGGATTGAGGCAAGAAATAATCAAAAAAATCCAGCCTAGCAAAGATCACCGACAACGGAACGGAAGAACGAAAAATCAAATCACCTCAACTAGACCAATTTGCTTCGGTATATATACAGAAGTGCAGCCACCATTTGCCATATGCACCAATGAAACTGTGCAGGGGTAGATTTGGAAGCGAATGCTTCACCGGGCAGATTTGGGCATTGCTGGACGAACTTTGCGAAAGGTCCCAATTGCCTTGCCTTGGTCGATTTTCTTTTCGATTGGACCTGCGCTGCTCAACTGTAGGTTATCAAAAGAGTAAGTCGACGAAGTCGAGAGTAAATCGCTGGTGATAGGAACTTTTGAAATATTGATCTTGATTAGGAAAAGCGGGGAATGGGTTTAAATCCATATCGTTCTGAAAAGTACCGTAGTTGGTGGGTAAATTATTAAAATAATGAAATAAATATCTGCATTAGGAAATGGACAAACAACACAGAAACAAAAGCGTTCTCAAAAATGAAAACTGACCATGAACTAGTTAACGTTTTCAGAATTTTTACTAAATATCGTGAACAAGCTCTCAATTACGTGATTCAGTGCACGAAGTAATTTAGCTTGTTCACGAATTCATGTCTACCGTTCACGGATTTTTACGTGAATAGATGTTCCAATGTCGAACATTGGTGGAATATTAAATTCAACAGTTTTAGGTTTTTTGTAGTCAAAGGAACACATCTTAGTTCTTATAACATGTATGTCTAGTGAAAAGTGACAATACTTGCATTAAGCCACCGAGGATGAGCTTGGAATAAGGTAAACATGGTTAGCTTTCATTGATGTGAATTCTCATATGGGTCATTCCATATCAAGTGACCGGAGAAATGCATCGACCCTCTTCGATTCGAACCAAAATTGGCTGATATACTTGTTCTAGGCTATTAATCAAAAATCCAAAGTTTTAGAGCAATCGATGAACCCCTCGGCCCATGGGCTGCCCCCATTTTTTTTTAGATTTTTGAAAAGTCTATATATTGTTTATTAAATATCTCGATGAATAAAAGAGTTACAAACAGTGTTAGATACTTTTCTTAAAGGAAATTAAATTTGATACCAAATGAATATTTTAAATATTTTTTACAGTGTTGCCAACATTGTTATTTTTGTGGTTGAAATATTAAATTGCGTTTTTCTCAAAATGCCCCCAATTTTTTTTTCAATTTTTATGGCTCCAATGTGTTTAGCAGACTTTTTTACATAAGAAACACTTATTGAGACAAAACAATTTGCTCTGTCATGGAGATATTGATTTTTAAAGATCTCAAACTGGTGATCTCAAACTAAGGCAATATCGGCGCCGGCCCCGTCCGAATGCAGGTCAAGTAAGGAAAGGAATATGTTGACGTGATTGCTCGTGACTCACTTTATTGGAAGCCGAGAACACCTTTGCACTTCCACGAGAAATCACTGGGATTTTGGGTAACAGGAATGGGTTTTGGTTAACGATAAGCTGTCAAGGAAAATATTTGAAAATTAATACCGATATCCGATTTGAACCGATCCAAACCAACAATAAGGATGCTATTGGGGCCACTCACAGAGTATGATAGTGGTATTTCATTAGGAAAACAAGTCAATTCATCTCAACCTGAAGCGTAAGATCTACTCCAACAATTTTGTCGCGAAAACTGAGGAGGAATTGATAAATAAAACGAAGAAAGAACTCAAAAACATGTCAACACGCATGTTTGCGTCCGCCTTGGCGAATGTTCTGGTTAATTACCGGAAGGCCGCTTTTTATCACCATGCATTTGAACGGTAGTATCTGATCGGGCACATAATTTTTTAACAAGCTACCCTAGTTTAGGATGTTTGAAAGTGTGTTTGTCATAGCCAAAAATCTGTACATTTTCACTTTTAGAAGTAGCAAGGAAGTAAAGCACAACCGATGTATCACCCAACACCGCAGCGCTCTGTGTACTTTATTGTTGACACACAATAACTTTCATCCGTTCTGCAACATTAAGCAATATTGTGAAAACATCATTCTGTGAAAAAATATCAATAAACATGACAGACATGAGATAGCTACAAGTGCGTAATTTGATCTTGAAAGACTGTCAGAATGGCATGTCTTATCGCAAATATCAAATATACGTCAGTGGTCTGACTCAACGTAAGAATTTCTTTAAGTTTATTGTTTAACTGTCAATGGATCTTTTCACCTTCGCGTGAGCTTGCATATTATTCACTTTAACATTGAAGTTTTTTTTTTTAAATGGCACCTCAACTACAGGACCAGCAAATTTTATTTTGGACAAGTGGTCGAGTATAACCAGCAAGCTAATACAAACCAGTCGAAAAGGGAAACACACAACAAACATGATGAGAAACAAAAGGTGAAAGTAATAAAAGCCCGAAATGTCGGTCAGAGATGTTGCCCAAACAGTCGAATCTAGTAAGTCAACTGTGCAGGATATTGAAGTAAGATGTGGGCTGAGGTCATCCATAATCCAGAAGAAACCACCCATAGATGATAAAGGGCTTAAAAAACGAAAAGTCGGGCCCGAAAGCTAGGGTAGGGAACGGCTTAAGCACCCAAAGACCCTATTCCAAGCACGGGGTAACCGTTATCCTACAACGCTCATTTTTGAACTATAGTGCTTCACTAAATGGAGCACCATACTGCAAAAATTGTGTGCTTGGTAGCCTTGAAAAACGACAACATTACACTTTAATCCTGCAATGTAAGAAAATTAATTTTGTGCGGACCAGCCAATCACTGCTCCTCTTTTATCGTATCCGCACATGTTGGTGTTGCTTCTGAGTGGAACTAAGGTCATTTGTTTACCTCCACATAAAAGGAAAAGCTTAGTGAGATCTATCTTGTCGTTTGAGTATGTTCTATAAGTGGGTGAGTGACTTGTCTTCTTTTGGCCCTACCGGATTCAGTTCCAGAGTATCCGGATGTGACCAAATGTCCTGGTTGATCTATGGTATGATGTTTACGGATATCAGTATTCAAAATCATGAATTTTGAGCCGTCGAACGGTACAACTGCTTGAGGTTTTAAAATTGGTCTCTTTGGACCTTGGCGGATTCGGTTCCAGAGTATCTGGATGTGGCCAAATTTGCTGGTAAATCTATGGCATGATGTTTTTGAAGATCGGTGTTCAAAATCGTGAATTTAAAACCGTCAAACAGTACAAATACTTGAGGTTTCAAAATTGTCCACTTCGGATGCATACCACAACTGGTTCTGGGTACCTATGTGCCCAGAATGGCCAATCTTAAAACAAAATAGGCCAGCATGGCGTTTTAAGAATCTATACCTTTCATTTGAGACCAACATATCACAAATCGGTTCAAAAATAAATATTTGAGAGCGAAGCAAAGTCTTGGGTCTTTTTGACCCTGAATGCACTATGTGTAACTTTTTTTGTAGCGGCACTTCTAGAGGTCGCTGAAAGCTGTTACTGCCCAAAATATATTCGTTTTCAAAAGTTAGTAGAAGTCACCAAATTTTAGAATCCTAGTTTATTTAGTTTATTTAGACATAAGAGCTTTTTTGAGATGTTCTTTGGACAAAAACGACCCTAATGCACAAGGAAGGCTAATCATGCGATCCTCTTCTCTCTGTGTTGGTTTTATTTGTGTTTTTGTAGAAATTTTCCTTGAATTTCCTCTCGTATCCATTCATCTCTGCTGCCCTGGTGGAAACGATCCTTTATTTCTACTAAATCTTTTTCTTCATAAGTACATTATATAGATTGAAAAGTGGCATAGCTGTGAAGGGTTCCGAAAGCGATTGGAGTCAGATTTAATTGAAAATTTCAACCTGTCGTCCTCCTTCCTAGTAATCATCAGATCCAGGAGAGGTAATTCGATTTATTTTCCTACCGTGAACTTAATTGAGCTGTGACGTGCATTAAGCAGCTCTATTGTTTTATAATGCGACTATCTATTCTCTTTTGACGACTATGCAGCAGCGTACGAAAATTTGTGTAACCGGTCGGACACATTCCCGAAGATGGGCAGCATCGCGTCCAGAAACCGGTCGATCAAACGGTAGTTTTTAAATTGTGACAACGGATAGGGTTGAGTCATATCTCGCGTCTCGTTTTGTGAGCGTCGTGTCGTTTTTTACGTCAGCGAAACAATCATAACAACAAAGAGAAAACTGATGTGTTGAACGTACCAGAATTTTTTTTTTTTTGAATAGAGTTTTCGTTGTTCTTTGTATTGTTTTGCTACAATAAAATGCTTCATTTTTATTGTTAACTGCATGTGGTATTAAATACGAAGCCAGCTTCATAAAAAAGTACAAATCGATTTCGGTGAAGAAAACAACGAAAATTTTATTTTCAGTTTAGACACACAGCACCCTTACTCTCTCTGATTAAAGCGTAGGATATTAGAGGCTTGTAATGAAAATTTATCAATAATTCAGTTTTTTTGTAATCCTTTAAACGATCCAAAGAAATAAATTATGCTTCGTTGTTCAATTTACCTCCACATTGCGGTAGCGCTGGGTGTGAAGAGTCATTCTACTATATTCTGCCACGCCTCGGTGTTTTCGAATGAAGAAAATGCAGAAGCTCTCGAGAGCAACCCCTGTCGTTCGGATACGATTGGATGGTATCCTGCTGGACTAAGTTGAAGGTAGGTTTTTTTTGCTTCTTTGGGTTATGGGTACATATATTGTATGAGCAAGCTTGTAGTGAGTTGGCCTAGAACATGTAGAGGGAACAAAAGCTTGATGTGGCGAATAAATCTGAATAATTGAAAAAGATTAACTGGAAACGTTCAACTGAGTCGTGAAACTATGAATTGATAGATTTATTAAGCTGACGTATGAGTTTCCCTACATTTTGTGAGTTGAAGTCTATAATGTTCATGAAGCCTGTCCATATTAAATTTCAGACCCTTTTCTTTCAGTGTAGCTTTTGAATTATTTCACGGATCACTGAAACGTTTAACTTATATGAAAGCTGAAACTCTCTACTTTATTTTGTGGTACAACATGTTTACATTCTTGTTACATTCAGTAAAATGGTGTCGAATCAAGTGGAAGTGTGCAAACGCATTTTTTTACGAACGGCAGCAAAATCCAAATCCATCGGTACGTATTCTTGCCAAGAAACTTAAACTACCGAAAAGTATCGTGTTTTGTGTTTGCAAATCATTTGACCAGCGCTTGATTGTGTATATATTCTGTCAAAATAACACAGCGAATCAAGCAAAAACCGAAGATACTAGTTCCGATAGGTACCGAGAAGCGCAAGAGTGTATTGCTAGGTGCAGACTGCAAGGTCTACCTCGAACCTAGGGGCTTTACAATAGTGAACCAACTTCAACTCGCTAGTTTCGTATTGATCGTTGGTGAAGCGGAATTTCATCTACACCACCATCCGTCGATACCGGGAGACGGGCTCAACCAAGGACCATGCGAGATCCGGCGGCCGCGTTCGGTGAGGACGCCAGCAGTCATCAAGGTCGGGACTGCCCACACCATCATGACAAACGACCTGGGATACAAGCCGGTATAAGAAACGCAAGGTCCACGGAGTACCGGAGGCTACAACGAAGTAGGGGCTGGACAAAGCCAATTTGATACTTTCGCTGAACGCAGGTCAGGAGTCCGTGTTTTCTGATGAGAAACTCTTTATCTTGCCGCACAATGTCCAAAATGATCGGTTGTGGGTGCCAACGTTGGCCAGGTCCCACATAAACATCCCGCAGTTCCAGAGCGCCACATCAGTGATGGTTTGGGAGGCCGGATTCAGGCTTGGGAAGCTCCCACTGGTGTTTATCGAGAAAAACTGTCGAGCTTTGTGCTTCCTGCTAATATATCATAAAGGTTCTCAACAAACATTGCTTCGATAAAAATTGACTCAGAAAAGAGCTGGCATTTGTTTAACACCCTGTATAACTACAGCCAATGTTGCATTTTGTCTCCAAGTGACGATTCATTGCGAAAAATCAAACAAAAGCATGCGAAATTGCAATAAAATCATGCTATTTTATTTTGGGTGTACAAGAAATAATTTAACTTCTAAACCCAGGTTAGTAAATATAGGTGTTCTAGCTTTCCCTGTACATATGTGAAGAGAATGTGAAGGAGTTACGGTCATTTTCAGATCAAAATGTAGACAAACTCCCTCGAGATATGTAGGAGCTGAATCAGCCCAGAAGGCGGAAAATCACCATAACCAACACACAAAAAACAGGGTTTGCGAGTACGATTGCTGTATTTAATAACACCGAATCGATTCGTGGATGCTAAAAAAAAACAAATTTGCATTATTTATCCTCGGAAGAAGTGAAAACATGTATGTTGAACTTAGAGCCATTAAGATAACGATAAATTTGTATGATTTTGTCCGAGCATATTTGACATCAATAGCCTTTAACGAAAATTATTAACAAACCATACAGAAGCCATACACCCCGGTTTGAAGTAGTTTGAGATCATGCGCTGATATTTTTCACAGGGACTATCGAGGTATGAGGACAATATATTATTGATGGGGAACAAAAATCGCAAAGCCTCCAAAGAAAACCGGCCGGTCGGACGGAAATCATTAGTAGCATCGCAGTCGTCGAACATGAGAGGATGCGTGAAACTAATTCACACGAGTGAGTCTTTTTTTTTAGGCAACTAACTGAATCCGAACGATCACAACTGAGTCATAAGCTCATATCGATTTCCGTTTTCGCTAACCAATTTAGGGTCATACTGGTACTTTATGCGTTGCCTCTTATCATCGTTGCCATCCCAAGCAGACTGAAGAAACACTCGTTTGACAGGATGGTTTTTTATGTTATTCTAACAATCGTTCAATGCATTCGGAATCGATTACATGATTCATGAGTTTTTATCTGCGCGAGCGTTTTTGTTTTTGCCAATCATCAACGTCAGCGACGGATTGAAGATGATTAGTTCAAGAGCCATTCCTGTTGAATAGAAACAAAAGAACTTCATGCTGCTATATATACAGACGCGGAGATGTTGTTAGGTACATTCAATTTTGCTCCGCCCAAGCATCAAGGTGAGCTGCAGTTGCTTGCTTAAATCTAAATCAGTTTTAGGCATTGTTATTAAATATCCATTTCTTATTTTTACAGTTGTCAAAACAAACTCCAAAATGAAATTCGTCATCGTTGCTCTGGCCCTGGTCGCCCTGGTCGCCGCCAAGCCCCAAGACGACAAATACACCACTAAGTACGACAGCGTCGACATCGATGAGATTCTCAAGTCGGACCGCCTGTTCAAGAACTACTACAACTGCTTGATGGATACTGGAGCCTGCACCCCAGAGGGCAATGAACTGAAGCGTGTCCTCCCCGATGCCCTGGAAAACGATTGCTCCAAGTGCAGTGAAAAGCAGCGCGAGTCCAGCACCAAGACCATCAAATTCCTGACCGAGAACCGCCCGGAGGAATGGAAGAACCTGAAGGCCAAGTACGATCCTGACAACAAGTACGTCGAGAAGAACGTGTCCAAAGCCGAGGCTGACGGAATCAAGCTGTAAATAACAACTTGATATCGAGTGAGACTGAATATGATCGACATGATGTTTGAAAACGCAACGAACCAGGCCATTATTTCTCGGATATGAATTTTCAATTTCTATTCTGCTGCCGCCTTTGAAGTCATCCAAAACAAAGTTTTGTTAAACCAACTGTAAAGATTTCCTACCAGTGACAATAAATGAAAGAAAACCAATGTATCGGCTATTAACAAATGGCATTTATTATCACAACAATCCTTATTTATATACTACGTTTTATGCCTTAACAGGTTCCATCCCCGTTCTTGCTGCAAAAAGGATACACTAAAAATAACATTTACTTTGAACTACGAAATCAATTGATTGACTCACCAATCTCTTCAATAAAACTCCGAAAATTATGTTGAAAAAATAGGCTTTCCGAATGAAAACTAGGAATATATGAACTTATACTTCACCTGATCACTTCTTAAAAAAATTAAACTGAAACACTTTTTCAAACCATCACTAGCAATCGCAAGCGAATCCCTTCAAGTTACTCAAACAAAAAGCTTATCTTTTGACAGATCGGCATATTTCGTCTGCACAGAAATAAAGCGTTCCCGAAAATGAAAACAGACCGTGAACTACACAGCTCGAAAAAGTAGTGTGAACACTACTGAACAGAAGTTCAGTATCACACACACAAATGTAGTGTTACAAAACATACAAATTTAAATTTTAAGTCGTGTTAGGTTCTGGGACCTTCCATACATAATCGAAAATGTTGTATGCAAAACCTAATCTTTGTAAGAACTTTTTCGTGCAAGTTGCTGCTTCTTGTGGAATGAATAGAATTTCACATGCTCTAATATTTACAATAATATTCACAATGAAAATTTCGATAGTTTTCTGTGTAATTTACGTTTTCAGGATTTTTACGTTTACACGTTATTTAGTCAATGAATACGTGATTCAGTTCACGGTGTACTTGCTTGTTCTCGAATTCATCACTACAGTTCATGGCTTTTTTCATGTACAATTTACAACCTTTGTCACTGCCTAGTCAAGTAATCGATACTGAAGAGGTCTGTAGATCGCAGACGAAGTAGGCTCACCTGTCGAAAGATAAGAGTTTTCCAGTGGAACTTAAAGGAAATGCCTAGCGTTTAATAATGCTAGTTGAAAGACGCGTTTCATTTTTCATTTTTTTATTAGTAAAACAGTACGTAGGGTAACGGGATGTAATGTTAGCCTAGCTCCTTGATTCGGCCTATGTACCAAATATGTCATTATTTCTTCGATAATCAACAAAATTATGTTGCTATCAGGATGACCGGTTGATTTCAAAGCAATTGAGACATAATCAATCAATTTATAGTAGTTCACTTCCACGTAATTTTCGATTTCTTGAACTTTTGGGGCATCATGATTTCACTGGTTAAGCTGAACAGATTATCTATACGATCTTCCAATGATCTAAATTTGCCGAAATTGAACCTATAAACCGAATAGTGCAGCCAAGATGTACAGAATATAGTCACATGTTCTAAACTTACAGGTCACATAATTAAAATAACAATGACTTAACAAGCAAACGGTAGACCCAATGTAAGGGATATATTATTTTCTATGTTCCCAACTATGGCCTGTTTTATGGAAAGCGTAGTAAAAATGTTATTATTGGTAACATTTACAATACAAATGTCTGAGTTCCGGTTGAATGTTGTTCATATGGCTCATATTAACACAAATTAAAGTAACAAAATCTGTGTAGAGCGAATTACAATGTTTTGATTGTCGAATGACCGCTAAATCATGTTTAAAACTCACTTAAGTGTTTTTTAGCAGTTTAAGTACAGTTTGGTTTGTGAAATTGTTTGTTGGGTAGAGCGAATACAGCTGGGAAATCCTTAAATCAGAAAATCAGGAAGAAACCCGTACGAAGATTGCATTTTATAGAAAATCAATCGAATGGGACGAACTTGCATCCATGATTAGACCCAATTTGGTACCCATAAACCGACATTACATCCATATCCCTCGTAAGTTTCTGACTTTATAAAACAAGTTGTGTAGCTTTTCGTGATACATTTTACCAGATTGCTTATTAAACATATCTTAGGAAGTGTATAGCTAGTTAAATTTTGTTTCTAGCTCAAATACTTTATGAGTTACAATGAAAAATGTAATCGATTGTTGCATTTAAGGCTGCGTCAAGGGACTCATAAAAAAAAAAAATTAAAAACTGAAACGATAACAGAGACTTTTCTAGTTTTCCAATTAAAATAATTCTACTAATACGCTTGTAAAAGTGTGCTAAAAAAATATTTAAAAAAAAAGTTAAATGCTTTCCTAGCTTTTCGTTGTTGGAGAGGTTTTTTTGCGTGTTGTTCCCGATTGTCGTTCAACTCCTGGCTTGCGGTTCTCTTGACTGTCAAATTTGGTAAATTAATGAATTTTCCCAAGGCGGGATGCAAAAACCCAGGATAAAGATTGTACCCGAAAAAAAAATGCAACACCTTCTTTTGTGTATAACTTGTTATTTGGAGAGTAAAATTTGCTGAAATTACAACTGGTTTAGAATACTCTAATTGTTATGTTTTGTATTCTCCGTGCGTGGAGTAACGATTATGATGTAGAAGGAGGTGTTCGCCCATCACCATGAGGCACCAAGAGTGGACAGTAATGTTTGCTAGAATTGAGTGTTCTCAGACGTTGCGAATCAAAACAAACCCAAAAAAGGAGAGAGTTCCTCTCCTATGTGTGCATCAAAACAGAGTGCATACAAACTACCGCAAGAAACTATCACAAAGCTATCAGTGGTACATGAGCGCCTACCAACACGTTACTTTTGCCTGTTGAGGTAGCGGATTCGTCCGTGCCTTGACCTACCCCGCAGTGGGATGTACTACTTTACCTATGCCCTTTCGCGCAATTTTCAATACTTCTATTCTATTTCCAACCTACCGTACACTGACGGAACTTTTAACACTTTCTCTTCGTATCTTGCATTATAGCATACATTACTGTCCACTCTTGGTGCCTCATGGTGATGAGCGAACATCTCCTTCTACATAGTTTAGAATGTTTATATCGCCAAAATCGTCACAATCTGTGAAGCGGTCATCGAGATGGCTTCCAAGCAAGAAGTGCTTCGACAAAAAATTATGGACCCGGTCGTGGAAAATCCAGGTCAGTCCCACAGGTGGATCCCGAAACAGTTGGAAATTGACAATTCGTCCGTGTCCCGTGTGAATCGTTGAAGGGGACCCAGACGACGCAGCGGCAAGCGGAAGAAAAGCGACGACGACCGATGAAGACTACGAAGACGACGAACGACGACGACGCGTGAAGACAAGAAAGTTGAGGGATTACTTCAAGGCGCTATCCGAACCATTCGATTCGGGACGTGGCAATGAAGGTAAATTCTTCATTAGAGCGGACGCCAAGCAAATTCCAGGCCTGGAGTTTTCGTCGGCAAGTTCCGCCTGGATTTTCCGGAGAAGTTCCACAAGAAGAAGGTCGACAAATTTGCCAAGAAGTACTTAGTGTGGCAGGCGATCTGTGTTTTCGGCAAATCCAGCAAGCCGTAAATAGCGAACGGCACCATCAACAGTCAAATATATTAAGAAGAATTCCCCCAGAAGCGCCTGCTGTCCTTCATCCGGTCCCACGAAGCTGCAACTAGGTTTTGGCCGGAAGTGGCAGCGTGGCATTACGTGAAACCGGCGATGGAGTGGTACGAATTGAAAAATGTTGTTTTGGGCCAAAGGAGGTAAATCCGCCAAACTCGACAGAACTTCACCCAATAGAAGAATTGCGGATGGTTATGAAGAGCAAGCTCCAGCAAACAGGGAAGGTCTTCAAAAACGACAAGAATTTGAAGAAAGAGTAGATGGAAGTGTGTAACAAAGATGGCGCAAGTGTTGCACAGGATTTGATGGTTAGTTGCCTCTTCCTCTTCCGCAAGAACTTTTTATCGAATTAAGACTTGTGTTTGTAGAGTAGGTGGAGACTCTACGGGGCTTAGCACAAGGGTCGTAGGTTGCGGATAACGAACGGTTATCAGATATGATGGTTAGCTGCGAATATCCGCCCCATCACGGAGATAAGAACCTTAGGCCAACTACCTACTGTCTCCGAAGTTAAATTGTTACAGAAATCAATAATGAAAGGCTATGGACTGATTTTACGGCATCGACTTTTAGCATGAAACAAAGGCACGAATTGGAACATGGAACGTTTTAACGTTAACTCAGCAAGGACAGCTAGAATAACTCGCCAGCGAGGCACAACGCATGCAGCTTGATATCCTAGGGCTTAGTGAAGTTGTCCAAACGTTGGAGAACACCAACTACCATCGGGACCGGAATTATTATAATCCGGTATTCGAGGTAACAACACTTCCCGACACCATGGCATTGGTTTCTTACTGAGCGCACAGGCCCAGACTGCGCTCATCAAGTGCGAGCCAATTAAAGAGAGAATAATCTTGGCCAGATTTAGGACGAGGGTTCGGAACCTTTCGATAATCCAATGGTCAACTTAATGCCATCGTGGATAAAGTTCCAAAAGGGTGATATCAAGTACTACACTGGCGACTTCAATGCGAAAATCTGTTCCGACAATACGGACTATGAACGTGTTATGGGACGTCATAGTCGCGGAGAAATGAGCGACAACGGTGAGTTGTTTGCAGAATTTTGTGGCAACAACGACATGGTGATCAGGGCTCGCTTCCCCATCGTCCAGTATACAAAGTCTGGTGGGTTTTCTGTGATGGATATACAGAAAATCAAATCGACCACATCTGCATCAGCCAAAAATGGAAACTAAGCCTTCTTGATGTCCGGAATGAACGCAGTGCCGATATCGCATCTGACCACCTTCTTCTAATCGGCGAGATCCGCCTGCGCATTGCACGAATCCAGCGACGGGAGGAGAGTCTCGGTCGGCCATTCGTTCCTCGAAGAACCTCAGACTCGAGCAGCAGATGTTCCGGAAGGTGGCAACGTTGAAAAACAATAGACGACCATCAAGAATGCCTTTATCGAGACAAGTGTAAGTAAGCTGGGTGAGCTGCGAAGATCAAGGAGCGTAGATAAGCTGAAGCGGGCGATAGAGCGGGCAAATACGCTGCTGCCGACGGGCCGACGAACGGGAGAAAGCCGCAAACACTGGCGATATCCGCTTCCTCTACGATATCTCACGACGCCTTAGTGGAGCAAGGACGAATCCGAAGATTTCTGTGAAGACTGCGACGGGGCAGTTACCAACCGACCCCACTGATCAGTTGAAACGTTCGTTTGAGCACTTTGAACAACTTCTGCAAGCTACGACATCCAACCAACCATTAACATCTCGACATGATCAGCCACAGATGCGGCGCATCACTCGCGTCAAATTTGAGGCCCAATCATTGCAGGAGATCGAAGTAGCTATCCGAAGTATGAAGTTCAATAAGGATCTCGGGGTCGATCGCATACCAGCAGAGATGCTCAAAGCTGATCCCATGCATCAATTATTCTGTAATATCTAGGACACCTCGACATTTCCGGCCGACTGAATGCAGAGCGTCTTAGTAATGGTCCCTAAAAAGAGGTGCTCTAACTGTGTGTGACAATTGGCGAGCCATCATGTTACTGTGTATTGTTCTCAAAGTCCTGTGCAAAGTTATCCTAAACCGGATTTAGGAGAAGATAGACGCGACTCTCCAGTGGCAGCAGGTGGAACTCCGCGTGGAACATATTGTCACGCTCCGAATCATTCTGGAGCAGGTCAATGAATTCCAAGAATTTCTCTATTTGGTATTCATTGACTACGAAAAAGCTTTCGACAGACTCAACCACGAAAATTTGCGGGTCGCCCTGAGACGCAAAGCAGTCCCGGATAAAATCGTCAACCTCATCAATGTGCAGTACGAGGCTTTCACAAGCAGAACCCTGCATAACGGAGCCTTTTCCGACCAAATACGGGTAGTCGCTGGCGTGAGGCTAGGATGTTCCTCATCGTAATCGACGAGATCATGGGAGATGCTATTGACCGTGTACCGAACCGTGGGCTGCTTTGGCAGCCTATCACTATGCAGCACCTCAATGACTTCGATTTGGCTGATGACGTTGCTTTGTTAGCGCAACGGCGCTCAGATATGCAGAGCAAACTCAACGACTTCGCTGAAAGCTCATCTGCGGCGAGTCTCACTATCACTAAATCGTTGGATGTCAACACGGACAATCTTTTCAGTTTAACGGTAACGGGGCAAGCAGTGGAGAAAGTCGATAGCTTCCGAAATCTTGGCAGCCAGATAGCGCCAGACGGTGGAACCAAGAGCGACATAGGTGTAGGAATCAAGAAGCGTAGGGCTGCTTTTGAGAGTGTATGAAATATATAGAGGTCAAATCAGATAAGCCAACGCACTAAAATCCGAATTTTCAACTCAAACGTGAAATCTGTGCTATTTCTAAACCAGGAAACGTGCTGCGTATCAGCGGAGAATACTAAAAAGCTGGAGGTCTTCATCAACCGATGCCTGTGGAATGTAATTCGTGTCTGGTGGCCTCACAATTGGATCTCAAATGCTGAGCTCCATCGCCAATGCCAACAGAAACCGATATCAGTGGAAATTCGAGAACGAAAGTGGAGGTGGGTCGGCCACACACTACGAAAGAGAAAAGGAAATCTGCAAACAAGCACTGGATTGACACCCAGCAGGACATCGCAGCAGAGGCAGACCCAGGGGTTCGTGGCGTCGAAGTCTCAATAAGGAAATAAAGGAAGTCGATCGAAATCTGACCTGAGCCCAGGTCAAGGCTGAAGCGAGCAGCCGCCCAGGATGGAAGTCTTTCCCGTGGGCCCTATGCAACCCTAGGGATGAACAGGAGACATAAAGACTGTATTCGATGAAATTTGGATACATGCAATTGTTCGTAACTTTTTAGCGTGTGGGTAAAAATTATTGAAATTTTAACTGAATGTATTTCATTGTGTTGTGTCAATTGTGTAATGAAATTCGTGAAAATTGGTCGAGTGATTTCAGTAATGGCTTCGAATGAAGAAATAGTGCGCCAACAAATTTTGGGCACTCACTTCGAAACCCCAAACGCTTCTCATCGATGGATCGGAAAACAGCTCGGAATCGCACATTCAACCGTATCTCATGTAATCAAAACGTTCAAGGACCGTAAGACAACCAAGCGGAAAAATGGTAGTGGCAAAAAACGTGGCACATCAAATCCGGAGAAGGCCAGGATGGTATTGAACCAAATTAAGCGGTATCCCAACATTTCGATCAGGGATGTTGCGAAAAAGGCGAAAGTTTCAGTTTGTTTTGTGCAGAAAACAATGAAACGTTCTTGATTACATGTGTACAAGGTCCAGAAGGCACCGAACCGGAGCGATAAACAGAACTCGGTGGCCAAAACTCGTGCAAGAAAACTGTACAGGGAGAGGCTCACAAAACCGTTCTGTACTGAGATGGACGATGAGACCTACATTAAAGCCGACACCAAACAAATGCCAGGACAGGAACACTACGTCGCCACCTCTAACTTGGCCGTTCCGGAGAGTGTACGGAAGAAGAAACTGTCGAAATTCGCCAAAAAATTCCTTGTCTGGCAAGCGATCTGCGGATGTGGCAAAATGAGTCAGCCCTTCATCACCTCTGGGACCGTCAACGGACAAATCTACAAGGACGAATGCCTTCAAAAACGACTTCTGCCCTTCTTGAGATCTCACGATGGCCCGACACTGTTTTGGCCGGATTTGGAATCTTGTCACTATGCCCGGCCCGTCTTAGACTGGTACAAAGATAATAATGTAGTTTTTGTACCAAAAGACGTCAACCCTCCAAACATTTCGGAACTCCTCCCAATTGAAAAATTTTGGGCAATCATCAATTCAAAGCTCGTTAAAACTCCAAAACTGATAGAAAATGAACTTGAATTAAAGAAACTGTGGTTAAAAGTAAGTAAGCAAGTCATCATTGCCCAAAATTTGATGAAAGGGGTCAAGGCAAAGGTGCGGGCATTTGGGTTGGGAGAAGAGGTTCAATAAACCAATGAAGTCAAAGCTTAACCATTTAGTAGTACTTTATTTCCAGAAAGTTTGAAAAGATTCGGGCTCAAGGAAAATTTTTGGTGACCTATGTTTGGTGTCCAAATTTCATCGAATACAGTCTTTAAGTAAGTAAAGGGTGTTCCGATCAAAATTTGGTCAAACAGTAATGTGTGTGAGTCGATCAAAGTTTTTATTAATAAGTCAAATTCTTTTTCTTCTTCAAGTACAGTTAATACAGAATACAGGAGAAATATTCGGCTAAGCTTCCTTTTTACCAAATGTGAATTGCCGGGTCTTTCGTTTAACACTTGCCATAAGAATTCACCGCAGAACGCCAATTTGCCGTAAACTGTTTGTTGCTCACAACAGGTTTTTGAGTCTTCTTAAGGTTCCGCTTGACGATGGCCCAATATTGTTCGATTGAGCGGAGCTTTGGCGTGTTAAAAGGGTTCTTGTCCTTGGGCACCGCTTGAACGTTGTTGGCAACATACCACTCCATGGTTTTTTTTTCCGTAATGGAAAGATGCAAAATTTGACCAAAATAAAACGGAACAATTGTTCAGGAAAGGCAGTAGGCGTTTTTGTAGGCACTCGCTCAGATAAATTTCCTGGTTGACGGTTCCGGTCGCAATGTTAACGATGCTCTTAAAACCACAGGTATAGATGGCCTGCCACACCAGATATTTTTTCGCGAACTTTGACAGTTTAATGTGCTTGAAAATATCTGCCATCTACCTCCGTCCGGTTGCCGTATAAAATTCTTATTCAGGAAGCTGTTTAAGGTTTGCCTTGACGTAAGTTTCGTCGTCCTGTACCACGCAATCAAACTTCGTCAACATCGTCGTGTACAACTTTCGCGATTGTGCTTTGGCCGACATGTTTTATTTATCGTCGCGATTTGGAGTCACCACTTTCTTGTAAGTCGACCGACCAGCTCGTTTTAGCTCTATCCACGGTTGAAGGCGCCACTCCCAGCTTCTTTGCGACATCTCGGACGGAGAGGTTGGGGTTCCGGTCGAAACAGTGGGCAACTCTTTTTGTTGTCGCTGTGACCTTCTACTGGGTTCACCAAGCACTTTTAATACGTTGGTGACAGTTGATTTAGCCACATTCAACAGTTTCGCCAACTTGGCGTGAGAGTAGTTTGGATTTTCGCCATTCGCCATTCGCCAAAATTTTGATGCGTTGCTGTTCTTCCTTCGGTGACATTTTGATAACTTAAGTGCTAAAAAAAATAGAGGCATGATGCCACACGCACATAACTTATAACCTAAATGAGGGGTATGCAAATTGTTTTAATGCACGATGAAAAAAAATGCGTCAAGTTTGGGTCAACCAAATTTTGATCGAAACACCCTTTAAGTAAAAATCTGGGCCCTGAAACATTTTAATCCAAATTTCATCTATGCTACTTTACCGCTTTTTATCAACGTCTTAACGAGCAGTTTAACGATGTTCAGTAAGTTATCAACTCTTAACGAGCAACACGCTTTCGTTGTTTTAAATGCTTTGAGCTACAATAGGATTTATTTATTAATGACAATCAGGTTAATAATTAGGATATCAACTTACAAATTTTCTCTTCGGAAGGGAAGAAAAGCCGTTGGTCAAGGCTCAAGTGTTGCTGAGTGTTATATGTAGGGTCCAGGTGGTGGAGTCGTCTTCCTGACATCGCTGGTTGACACCACGTTGTGAAGAAATAGGCCGACGGAAAATAAACGTATGCAAAAAACAAACTTACAAATTTGAAGTAATTATTCTGGAAGTGGTGTTGGCTTTGTTTCCCCGTTGTTCCCAGTACTCGAGAAATGCACTTATTCTAACAACAACTGCCTACTGTGACTCGATATGATTCAGTGATATATCGACAATTTATTAAAAACGACGTATCTGATTTTGTAAACAAAGAAGTCAGAAATATTGAAACGGTTGATTCTTAAAACCTTTAGCACTTTCACGCAAACGAGGACCACCAACACAAGGAATAACATTTCCCTAACTATCTGAGAGCTTTCCCTGACGTTTGAAACTTACTTCCCTCTCTGTTTTTCAAAATCAGATACATCGTTTTGAATAAGTTGACGAGATATTTGGATTTTTTTATTCAAGACGATAAGCTCAAGACGCTGTAAGGGCTTTTAATATGTTCGGCTGTTTTTGTATTCAGTTTGACTTGTATGTTGTGCGACGTTCAAAACAAACGGATAATGGAAATATCATGTATCGATATGAATCCTTAATCAATTTATCTAATCTCATTTAACCTGAATAGACTGAAAACTAAGACACCCTTATGAACATCCTTTTCCACTTGCTCTCGGCCTTACATGAGAAGATGCGTGAAATTAATCCACGCGCGTGAATATTTTTTTCGATTTGCTGCCTACTAAATTCAAGCGAACTCAGTTGAGTCATACGCGGGTATCGCACTTCGTTTAAGGCAACCAATTTAGCGTATTATTGGTACATTACGATATTTTGTTTATCATCGTCGTCGGCGCATCCAAATCCCAAAATCACTCATTTGGCACGGTGATTTCTTCAGTGAAGACCGGTTCTTCTAACCACCGTTCATTGCATTCGGAATCGATTACATGATTAATGAGTTTTTATCCGCGCGAGTTTTTTTTCGCCAAACGACGACGTCATCGATGGATTGAAGATAATTAGTGATAAAATCATTCCTGTTGGATAGAGACAAGAAGAACTTTGTGATGCTTTACATATATAAGAGAGATATGAGCAGCGAGTTAAGTACATTCAATTTTGCTCCGCCCAAGCATCAAGGTGAGCAGCAGCTTCTTGCGTGAATTGAAATCATAGTTTATCATTGTTATCAAATATCCATTTCCTATTTTTGCAGTGTTCAAAACAAACCCCAAAATGAAAATCGTCATCGTTGCACTGGCCCTGGTCGCCCTGGCTGCCGCCAAGCCCCAAGACGACAAATACACCACCAAGTACGATAGTGTTGACATCGATGAGATCCTCAAGTCGGACCGCCTCTTCAAGAACTACTACAACTGCTTGATGGACGCCGGAGCCTGCACCCCAGAGGGCAATGAACTGAAGCGTGTCCTCCCCGATGCCCTGGAAAACGATTGCTCCAAGTGCAGCGAGAAGCAGCGTGAGTCCAGCACCAAGACCATCAAGTTCCTGACCGAGAACCGCCCGGAAGAATGGAAGAACCTGAAGGCCAAGTACGATCCTGACAACAAGTACGTCGAGAAGAACGTGTCCAAGGCCGAGGCTGACGGAATCAAGCTGTAGACGAGGATTAGGATGTGCTTGAAGCTGAACCTAGCAATGGAAATTCGACCCAATGCAATGACCCTCTGATGATGATTCTTCTGTTATGCAACTATGTAAAAACTTCCGTTCTGCTGCCGTCTTTGTAGTCAATAAATAGACTTTGAAATTTATGCTCTAAATGTTGTGTGTCTGCTTTTTTGCGGTCTCTGTTTTGTACTACTTACTAATCGTCATTGATTGGAACTTTCTCTCAAGAAGGTCGCAGCAACCCGTGCTTTTGAAATGACGTGTTTTTCTTCTGCTCCATCGTTTGTGCGAATTCAAATATTTTGGTAAATCAAATGTCGTGAAATTATACCATCATCCTTGTGTGAATCGTATTGCCTTCCCCTAATGTGTGTGTGGGGCATGTTATACTTAAGACGGACATAGTAACAACGCTGACGAACTGTAAAATATTTTAATCCAGTACCAAAAACACGTACTAGACTAAAGGAGTACAACGTTGTACGTTGTATCACAGAGAACAGACATCCAGGCTCGAACATTTTTTCCCTGGCTAGTTACAGAAATTGACACACAGAGGGCGCTCCAACTTGGATGTCTGTTCTCTGTGGTTGTATGTCTGTCCCAGGCATTATTTTCAGGATGGTGCTGGCATGATTTTCTCCTATTGTTTGATGCTCCACCCCCTGGGCCAGGGAAAGTGTTCTATCAGTTAGATTTTTCCTTACATGTGATTTTATGAGTGACAAAACTGTTTCCATCGTGTATTGTCCACCGGATGGCAGTTGTATGTATATCCGGCGCGATATTTTCAACAGCAGCAGCAGCAGCAACTGTAGAGTCAATTCGTCCTAGCGGCAGCACGTTTCGTCCGCACTAAAACTGTATCTCCAGATTTCATTACGCCGCTGGAGAGTTGAGTACCGACGGAAGAAGAGATTGATCAAGATTCGCAATTTCGTATCAATAGACACGGAAAGTAAACCCTGCGGTTTGCTGATATTTCAAGGAGCTATTAAGTTATAGTTTCGGAACGATTCAATCATGAAACAAGAGCATCACAACCACGGCTGAAATAGAGGACTTACGGCTACAATCGCTCCCTCGGACTATTATCTGTTTCCAAAGCTCAAAAAACGGCTTATTAATCAAAAATTCAGCTCACGCGAAATAATTATCGACGTCGCGGAGGAGTATTTTGCAGAGCTTCCGGAAAATTATGAAGCTGAAAAATCGCAGGAATAAATGTATCGAGCTTAAACGGCACTACATTGAACAAAATTTGAAAAAAAAAAAACATTTAAAAAAATTCGTTTGTTTTTTATTCTACTTTTCAGGTTACTTTTCACCCAACCTAGTACTTTTGCAGTTTGATATGAAATGTAAAGTGAAACAGGAAAAAGGATCCCAGGATCCTTTTGTTCCGTTTATTTCGCGAAAATAAACATTTTGTTCAGCATTCGATACAAAATATTGAAATTAACATTAATTCGTTGATTGGAGGTGAACCAGAAGTAATTGTGTAAAGGGCGGTTCCAGAGAACCTGGTGTTTCTTAGTGTGTATTAACGTTTGTTTTGATTATGTGGCACTACGCCACCAGACTGCTGTTCGAGAAGCGGTGTTGAATCGGAGCTGCGTTGGAGGCCAGACCGATTGCGACGATGGTGTTTCATATTAGGAGACCGATCACGGTGGCGTCCATCTGGAACCCAAACATATTTGATGGAAGGCGATTTTTGACATCCTAGAAAAGATGCGTTATTCGTCACATTTCAGCGGCTGTGATCTACACTTCGGGTGAGCTCTTTCCATTATGTCATCCTGTTAATCAAATTTAATTTGATGTTTCTTAAGAAACAGCTTCGTTGTTCGTTTTGGTTTTGTGCATTGTCGGAGGCTGTAGTCGCCCAATGATCTATCGTTTATGTGCTAAAGTTCCGTCTCTACCGTCAAAGGAAAAACATTTTGTCAGGCATAGTTCTCTTTCCAGCGAGCGAGTGATGGCGCTATAAACAAAAAACAATATGGGGCTAGGACTATAGTGAATACTTTAGTCCCAGCCGTGTTAAAAAAAATAGAGCATAACCATCTTATATGAGGACAAATGGAGTGACATTAACCTTCTTGGTCACGTCAATACCAAGGATTTACCTAAACCTACAAAATCGAGACAGAAGAACTGTTGTCCACATGTCCTCTTTCTTACGACCCGACAATATTCGTTGATTAACTCATTCAGCAAATGGATAATTTTATTGCCGTTCATTTTTTAATCTTCTTTATCCCCAAGGCCCAGCAGGCCTGACCGTTGCGATATTTGTGTCATATTATAAATGTGCCACAAAAATCAATTTTGGTAAGAAAAATACAAGCTACTAGGACTAAGTAGCAATGTGTAATGAATGTTATAATCATTTGGTTGAAAAGCTCACACTCACCAAAATTTATTTGTTTCAATATTTCATGACGGTCGTCATTTGTAAAATTTCTATTTCGCGTGCTGCTCTTGGCATAAACTTACTTTTTATTTGCGCTTTGGAATAACGTAGAAACCTTTAAAATTTCCGACTCGTTTTTTGAATTGTACAAAAGATGTAATGTTTGCGGCTAAAACAATTTCAGCCACCGCTGACTTTCAATTGACAAGAATTTGGAACCGGTAGATATATTCTTATCCAAACAAATTCTTTTATCTGGGAAAATCAAATTGGTCGTCCTTAAAACGACGGATTTTAAATGGTCCATCTATGATAGATCTTCTTTGGGCCTGTTATGTGGCCCAATTACGTCTTAACTAATATTGTGCGACAATTCATTAGCTAGCAATACTAGCGTCATATTTGCAGCAGTTGTTAGGAGATAGTTGAAATCAATTACTAGTGATCCTCACAGCAAGAGATATGCGGAAATTCGATTCAACGATTTGGTAACGGTGTTTATTTTATTCACTTTCAAGTGGAAGTTTTCATGATGATTGTGGCTGACTTATACCGTTCATACCACTCAACCGCATTACAGAAAGATGGCTGCCAACTAGATCACACTTATTTCGCAAGTGGTCGCGCTAACCGGTTAAAAATGCCCCACTGGATTGGTTAACCGACTGCATAACTAGTGGCTGCCTAGCAACGGTCACCTAGCCAAAGGCGATACAGTCATTAGCTACCTAGTCAATGGTTGCTCGCCAGAGCACCCTCCAGGGTACTTGTCGCCACCAGCTGCCAATTCAATACTGGCTCAATGCCGCACTCAAAAGGTGAAATTTTACTCATTAATTGGTATTATCAAGTATCCAAATTGCTCCAAGAATAGTTCATAACATATACCAGATTTAAAATGATGCGAAATAGATTCGGAATAAAACAAATTTTACAAAACCGGAGCAGCGATGTTTTTGGGTTTGATCTGAAACAATAAAGCCCATCTACGATTTAGACCACCGTTGAAGATGCCCTGAAAGTGGAAAATAGTTGATCTATTTTTGGTGGTCTATATTTTTGGACCTGTTATAAAAATAGACCAAAACAATAGAACACCGCTGAAAATGGCCTAAGCAAATAAAAATCGCTAAAACGAACGCCCGTGCAAAACGGTCTAAACCAAGGGTGAGTCGCTTAGCACAATATCCGTTGTGCCCATATCTGTAAGTGTGCGTCTAAGCTTTACGATGAGTGCCAATAGGTGCCCATGTGTGCCTTGGCAATTTGACAATTCAATCATTATGTTTTGGCTACGCCTGACAACCAGGCGATTGTTTTGTTTTGGTTTTAGCTTTGCAAAATTTTCCAGGTGTTTTGGGGCTCGGTTAAGGTTTTTGTTGTAAAGATCATGTGTTGATACAGCCAATCTCAGTGATAAAGAATGAAACTTCAAGATTCTAAGCGCTGGAAGTAAGTGCGAGAGTTTCTATAAACTGTTATATATTAATGATTAGTAGAGGGGCCTATCTGTCAAAAGATAAGCTCGTAGAAGAATTCAAAGGAATTTGCTCGCGGTTACTAGCGAAAATTTGAAAAAGTATTCCAATGTTTTATTTTTTATTTTTAAAAAAGTGATCAAATGAAGTGTTAATTTTAAATTCTCCTAGTTTCCCAATCACAATCGTTCTACTAATACGCTCAAAAAGTTTTTTTTTAATAAAAATAGTGTTTAAAAAAAGTGAAAGTGATATATGAAATCTGTCAAATTCACGCAAACGCATCCGCAACATATCAATTGTGGGCAAGTCTTTAGCGTCAATCAAACAATCTTTAGACGAATCCAGGATGAAAAAAGAAAAAGACACCGAGTGGTGATAAATCTGACAGCTTCCATGTTTAAGTATAGGACGAACATTTTTAAATGCTTCTCAAAAAATCCAATGAAAATTTAATTAGAAGCGGTTTGTTGTATGGTGAAAATCCAAAATTACTCAATAAAGACATTTTCAGCAAAATAAAAAAATAAAAAATAAAAAAGATTCCGATTGTGTGGTTTTGGATTTTTCTTCCATAATACACAACAAGACGCTTTTAATTAGAATTTCATTTGAATATTTTAGAAGCATTTCAAAATTTTCGTACTATACTTTAACATGGGAGCAGTCAGATTTATCACCACTCGGTGTCTTCTTCGTTTTTCAACTTGGATTCGTCTGTTGAAGTTCCCATCAGTTTTTTTAACGTTTGACAAGTCAGTCCGGCTTGTATCGAATTCGTTTTTGAAAATAGGTTGGAACCAGTTCCAACCTGCAATACCCGAACTTATTGTCAGTGCAAACCTCAATCCGATACGAGTTACAAATAAAACCATACGCACACAACAAGCCGACCAAATTTTGGTACCCGATCTAGTGTGGAACTGGATCAAAAATGAATTCGCTATTACTGTAATTGGGTTGGATGACGCTCAATTTTTTTTGACAAGTGCCAACGCAGTCAGGGCTACTGCGTTACATTAACCACAAAGATAATTCCGTAAAATAAGTTGGATTCAAATCAATAGGTTTGATGCACTAGGGGAGGAAAGGGTAACCCCGTCACCTTAAGCATTGCGATTTTTTTAAATTTCTGTTATACTTCAAATGACAGGTACCCCTAGCATAATCATTGATGGAGTACTACTTTAATACGATTTGTGCGTTGGAAGTGTCAAAATATGTGTTTTCGGTCAAATAACATACGCAAAACAAACATGGTAAATATTGAAGTTTTTCAATCAGTGCGGGTAAGACCGTCACCCCTGTGGGGTAAGACCGGCATACATTTTTATTAAAATACTTTTGAAGATTTTAGCAGAGCGAAATTTAATTTTGAACATGTAGATATTGTTGATCTTTTGTGATGATTTATCAATCATCTTCGTTAACCAATTCATAAGGGGTCATTGATATACCACTGGGATATATTTTAGAGTGATTCAGATTCATACATACCCCTGTGTCAGAATTCTGTTTGAAATCTTTTTTTCTGATTCTTGAGCCCTCTAATCATGTCCACGTTGTATATGGACAGTCCTTTATATGGAACAGACTCCAAAGACTCTAAAATCTCCAGGCTTAAACATGTGCGCCAATCAGGGAAATTTTTGCTACGAAATTTTTGTGAGAAAATGGCAAGCATTGTTTATTTTTTTTCTCTTGGAGCTTTTTATTCCTATAATAAGCAACTGTAAGCTCAATTATTTAAAAAAAACGAGTTTAGTTCATTTAACGAATTCACGTTTTAGGTTTGCTGGCTTTAAGCTCAGATTCCACTGACAATGCAAAAAAAATTATTCCGAACAGAAAATGCAAATCAAATCAGAATTATCATAGCACTGCGTATGGATCCAGTTTTTGCATGAGACACAAATTATCCACCCTTCTCCATTCGAAGAATCCGATCGGTCCGCATCGGTCACACAATGAATCCTCCAAATCGTTAGTAAGCTTCTGCCGCTTTTGTCGCTTCTGTGGTCCTTTTGAAGATGCCTTCTTACCTTTAAGGGACGAATGACCAATTGGTTAAAGTCCCTCCCAAAACAACACAATAACAACAACCTTCTTACCTTTTTTGATGGATGAGATGTCCTTTGTAGCCTTAGCATTGAACACGGCTCTGACGATAATCATCGGACGTAATATTTTCAGCCTTCTCTGCTCGTCGTTTTCTTTTTGTGGCACGTGCTGTTGTCATTTGTGGTAGAGGCAACACGACATCTGGTGGAACCGTGAAAGACGACTCTCCAGATTTAACACTCTCATTAATGCTACCGTTGGCCGCTCCAGCTGTCGTCAATGTATCTGCATCCTTTTCCCGAGGGGCCGAGTCCTTTCCAGTATTTTCCAATTCCTGGTCCGTGACCAACGATGGTGCAAATGAGCTTTCGTCGAACACGTTTCGGTCACACGGCCATAATCCACATTTTTTGAAACCGTTAACTGCAGTTGACATCGTGGCAGCTTTTTCAAAAGCAGATCTCATTAGCTGCATGATATTGTACTGACCGATAACGTGTCCTGGGTTGGATCTTAGGTACGCTTCGGCGGCATTGGAATAATTTGCTTTGAACGGCGCCATAAACAAGACATCCAATGGTTGGAGTTTGTTGCTGCAATGCGGTGGAAGCGAAAGTATGGTCACGTTATACTTTCGAGCCTTCTCGGTTACTGCTAGGTTTTTGGTGTGTGATGAATGGCCATCCACCAGAAGCAGTATTGGATCAGATTCTGAAGCATGCGCATGTTCAAGAAAATGATCAAAAAATGTATCGAACATCTCAGCGGTCATGTATCCTGAAGGATTACATGAGAATTTTGTTCCCAATGGCGCCCCGTGTTTGAGACTGTCATGCATTCGAGTACGTGGGAAGATGACGAATGGCGGAAGATACTGGCCACTCGCTGACATACTCATGACAACGGTAGTGGTCTCTCCTCGTTCCGCTGACGAAATTATGCCAACCTGCTTCTTACCCTTGAGTGCAGCTATTTTCTTTTTATTATGAGGCACCTGAAAACATGAACATAAAGCTCCGATCAAACAAAAAACTCTACACACCGTGGAAATCGTTGTTTCGTCGACATTATAGATGCGTCCCGGACGAAAGTTCTTCTTTCCAAGGACAGCTTCATACATGTCGAAGAAGGCATTAACTGAAACTTTGTTAAATCCTCTGGCTCTAGCAGCTGACGTGGGCTCCGGCTTGCGGAATGAAAGTTTCGGATTGCGCTTCAAAAATCCGGCCATCCATTCGCACCCTGCCATTTTCTTCTCGAAAGCCAGCTCACGGACATCGTTCTTCGTAATGCCGTATAAACGACTTTCCAGATCAAGCAGGTGCTGCAAAAGTTCTGTTTCCTGTTCCGGCGTGAAAACCGTTTCTCTTGATCCCAGTTTCGACTTCATCACCTTTCCCGTAACATAGTCTGCCAACGTAGTTCTCGGAATTCCAAACGTCTTAGCAGCACGATTCACGGAAATCCCGCGATCCACTGCGTCCTTTGCATGGATTAGCTGCTGATCGGTCCAATTTCCGCGGTTGGTCTTCCGTTTGTAGTTGCGTGGCATCTGATAAAAATGGTTAGGTAGTTTCACAAACATCCGCTGATCCAAAGAGCATGACGGTGTTACCCGCACCGATGAGTGACGGGCTTACCCGAAAGGCACTTTTTTTCTTAATTACACCGTAAATCTTGGAAAATTGATTAAACTAACCTTTCAATGAATCTCAGCACTATGATATAGTGTAAATGAAAGTACGCAATCGATGAAATTGAATATTTGTACTTAATTATTTTTCAAGACTTTAAAATCTACCATCGAAAAATTACATCCGGTATCACCTTGACGACGCTTGCGTTAGTTTTGTTTATTTTCTTCGCGTTTGACAGTTCACAGTAGGTATGATGTGTCTCGAAATGGTAAAAATGATAAATACTAATAATAGGTACAGTCAAAAACATACTACAAAATTGTTTTCTAGTAAAACCGTTGGGGTGACGGGCTTACCCACCCTGATGGGGTTACCCACATTTCCCCTACGTATTTAGCAAATCTTTTTACATAGTAGAAAGTATGTGCTGGCACAACGCATTATACGCACTTTATTTATGTATGTAAAATTTTGTAGCATATTAAGTGAAAATGAATATGAACGTTTAGAAACGATTTCACCCTTTTTCTTTTATCTTAGCGTTTCAAGATTTTTGCTTTCGCAATTAGTTTATGGCTTGCTCTCAACTTACTACAACATTACCCTGCCCAGGAACTCGAGAAATTTTGCTTACCGAAAAACTCCTAGACCAGACCGGGAATCGAACCCAGCCACTTCCAGCATGATGTTGCTTTGTAGCCACGCTTTTACCGACTGAGCTAAGGGAGGTCCCAAACAATTTCACCCAACCAGCATCATACTCCACATGTTCGACAGAAGAAGAAGCAATGTTTATGTTCGGGAGTCCAAGAAGTGCACACAAACTCGTTCGGCAGAGCAAGAATCAAAAGTTTTCTATGTTCTGACTGTTCTTTTGTAACTGACCGTTTGTACGATTCGAAAAAAAAACACCATTTCTATGAACGCGGTAGTTGGATTTTACGCGAAAAAGATATTGATCACCCAAAGTTGGACATGCCCATCGGCCACGGTTTCGGTTTCGGATCGCAAAATATTTCCCGGTTCGACCATCTCGTCCTTTTCGTCTCTAAACAAACGGATTCTGGAGCTGAATCACCATCGTCCTCATTTTCTTACTCTGAAAATTTTGAGTAAACCGAGTGAAAAAAAATTGTTTACAAATCAAATTTTCTGGTTTCGATTTTGACATTATGAAAGACAACTTCGAATTCTTTTGGTATACTTTATTTAACATATTCTACTATGGCGACAACAACAGTCAATCAACACGATGGAAAAAGTTCAGTGCAGTACTCATCATCCATCAAACAATTTGCTCTAATCAAACCAGCATTCACAGTTTAATTCCCTCCTTCTCGGCCTCAGCCAAGTACTGCTCGACGAATTTGTTATCGGGATCGAAGCGAGCCCGAATAACCTTCCATTCTTCTGGACGGTTCTCGGTGGCGTACTTGATGGCACGAGTTCCAGAATCACGCTGCTTCTGGCTACACTTGGCACAGTTCGTCTCCAGAGCTTCCGGCAGGACACGCTTCAGTTCGTTACCCTCGGGGGTGCATGGCCCGGCATCGGTCAGGCAGTTGTAGTAATTCTTGAACAGACGATCAGACTGCAGGATCTCGTCCAGGTTGATGTTATCGAACTTGGTCGTATACATGCTTTCTTCCTGAGCAGCAGCCACGGCGATCAGAGCCAGAGCGACGACGAAGAACTTCATGATTGCGAAAGGTTGAAGCCTAGATATTTGAAAAAATGAGTTTGAGAATGAATTCTTTGAACAATGCTTGACACTAGATGCACACACCTTACTAGATTGTAGGACAGATTTGAACTATGCACTCTGCAGAAACTGCGGCAATATTTATAGTCATACAAGTTTGGAACCATTCGGTTTGTGAATTTGCGGCCTCCTTTCCTGGACACTGAGGTCTGTATATATGTAGTAACGTCATTGTGGTGTTTGTACTGAATATGCTCACAATGGAGGTGGTGTTCATTTTTGTCTACATAGCCGCCAATTTGGCGAACCCATCAAGAGCCGGCCGGCTGACGAGAGGAGCTGCACATAGAGTGTAATGCTTGCCTATAACCGAGGGGTATCGATTGGTCAGGGTTCAAGCAGCTTCACGAAAAAATGGGTCAAATGTGCATTGCTTAATTCAAGTCTATTGACTGACGGATGAGTCATAAACATCGCAGATTTATCTCGAACTGACCCACGACGAGCAGCATAAAGAAACGCACACCGAAAATTGCTTCTTGGGCTTCCTACTTGCGGATCAATTTTTCGCATCCATGCAATTATCTATATAGACACGTTTCGCAGCATCCAAATTGAACGGTCGGCTCGGTTTAATGTTTTTGTGTTGGTTCTTTTGCGTATTCTCGGTAGGGGGTAGGTTTTTCGGCGCATGCTGCTGAACCATTAGCTCAAGGTTAACACTTTCGTTACGAACAATTGAATCACGCGAGACTGAGTGCACTGAACAGCTGGGTGCTCATGAGGATGGTGAGCATTGAAGGTGTGAAGGAAAACGTCTATTCCAAGGAAGAAAGTCACTTGGCCAATTTGATGCTATCTGATTATAAAAAGCTGAGTCTGTGCCACTGAAGAGTATAGTCTAATTTTGTCTTCCAAGCAAGGTACATACATGCAAGCATTCAACGTGGGTTGTTCAATTATTTCTAACAGATCAAAAAATTCTTTCAGATACCTAGTCAACTCCATCGCCATGAAGTTCTTCGTCGTCGCACTGGCTCTGATCGCCATGGCTGCTGCTCAGGAAGAAAGCATGTACACGACCAAGTTCGATAACATCAACCTGGACGAGATCCTGCGGTCGGATCGTCTGTTCAAGAACTACTACAACTGCCTGACCGATGCCGGACCATGCACCCCAGAGGGCAACGAACTGAAGCGTGTCCTGCCGGAAGCTCTGGAGACGAACTGTGCCAAGTGTAGCCAGAAGCAGCGTGACTCTGGAACTCGGGCCATCAAGTACGCCACCGAGAATCGCCCAGAAGAATGGAAGGTTCTTCGGGCTCGCTTCGATCCCGATAACAAGTTCGTCGAGCAGTACTTGGCTGAGGCCGAGAAGGAGGGCATTAAACTGTAAATGGTAGAACATTCTTTTTGTTGAATTAGAGCAATTTTTTCGTTGATTATAGTGCAAAACATTAGAAGAATAAAATATGCGTTGATAAAAAAAAAAACTTGAATCGATGTGATTTCTTAACATCTTTGTCCAAACTATCACTTACCCTATATTTTTTCTGGTTACTCTTATTAGCCAAGATATAAATTGAAAGAAAGCTTTATATTTATTTTCACTCAGTTATAGCGCAAAACTAAAAACATCTATGGAGATTCTATTTTGATAAAAATAAAGGTGCATTGTCTTGATGAATTTTTTTTCTACAAACCGGGTCTTTTTTCACCATTTTTTTCATCCAACTAGTCCAAAAAGTCACAATAATAATCAGAGTTAATGGCTGAAAGTCTCTAAAATAAAGACATCAACCAATCAATCAATCAGAGTTCATAGTCTTACCAGTTTGGAGATTACCTATCAATAAAATTCCTTTTTCGCATCCCACAAAACTGATGCTAGCACCTTCTTGGTCGATTTCTGAACACGAACTCGGAACCAAAGTGCCTTGTTCAGACTAATCCTTAGCCTCTTGTTCTGATTCAAAATCACGATGGTAGACTTAAGTTTCATCCATAGTGATGAATCGACGCAGAACATACTTTTTATCCTTTCGAAATTGCTCCAAATGTTGCTCAGAAAGTCGCATTCGAACTTGTTTTTGTTGCATTGTTAAAAAAAATGCGACACCCAAAACTGTAGCCAAAATATGCCATAGTGTTCCATGTGAGATACTCTTGGCGTTCGCTATCACATTTACAGTCGATCGACGATCTTCCAAAACGATATCCTGTATTTTCGCTATGATCTCTGGATCGCACTTGACGCACTTTTTGGACGTCCTGAGCGTGAATCGTCTTCAACGCTTGGACGCCCATGCTTGAACTTCAAAACCCATCGGTGAACTGTTGGAAATGAAGGAAAAGACTACATTAATACCTTCACCACTTTTGCATGGATCTCAGTAGCCTGTAAACCTTCCAAAACAAAGAATTTAATCATTGCACGATATTCAGATTTTTCCATTGTTAAAAAATACATTGTCACGTAAACTTCATATGGCTCGTAAACTAAGAATGAATTGGCAGATCGAAATGAAATTTTGAGTACGTGCTTACGAAAGAAGGAGTAACGACTGTTACAGAAAGTATAAGCACACCTTATTCTAACGGTCACTTTGAATATAATGAAATATTTCAACATTTTTTGGCTGAGTCCTTTTGTTTGCACATTTCTGAATGACATAGCATTAAAAAAGTGCTTAGTTTTGTGTTACCTTTTAAAATCCGCGGTCTTACTCCGGAACAACGAAAAAGTATCGTCCACAAATGGTGCACTGTGAACGGACTCTCCTTGAGAAAATTGGCCAAGGAAGAGGGTGTAAGCGTCGGAACGGTACGATCTGCGATTCGAAAATATAGAGAACAGTGTACGTTTGAAGATGCACCGAAGAATGGTCGGAAATCCGGTCCTGTTAGTCCGAGTATCGATAAAAAGATCAGGGATGCTAACAAGCGTAAACCAGCGACTTCCGTTCGGGATGTTGCGAAAAAACTAGGTCCTCGTCGCGTAACGTCATGCGTGCCAAAGAAAGACTTGGGCTGAAAACATACCGAAAGCAGAAAAACCCCAAAAGGAACCCAAAACAGGCCGCGTCCGTGAAACCACGGGCCCGCAAACTCTACGATTCGTTATTGTGTAGAAGTTCTGGGTGTATAATAATGGACGATGAAACGTATGTGAAACTAGATTACAAAACGCTTCCCGGACCACTATTCTATACTGTAAGCAAAGACAAAGACATCCCCGAAACGGAGAAGGCAATTTTTACCGAAAAATTCGGTAAGAAGGTTATGGTTTGGCAGGCAATATGCGAGTGTGGTAAAACATCTAGTCCGTACATCACAACGGAGACGATGAACACTCAGAAATACGTTAAGGAATGTCTCCAGAAGCGTTTATTGCCGATGATCAGGCAGCACGAAGGTCAAGTAGTGTTTTGGCCTGATTTGGCGTCATGTTATCACGCAAAGGGCACTTTAGAAAAGTACAAAAAAGTACAAAAGTCAAAATGTATGTTTCGTGCCGAAAAACATGAATCCGCCGAACTGCCCGGAGGCACCGCCAATCGAGACTTTTTAGGATTTAACAAAAGCAAATCTTTCAAAACTTCATAAAACCAGCGGACGACATCCATAAATTTAAAAAAGATTGGGCAAAAGTGGTCAAAATAATGGGAAGTACCACTGTTCCCGAAGCTAATGGGTCATGTTCGAGGAAAAGTTAGGAGCCTTGGCTATGATTAAATACTTTGATTAAACTAGAGTAAAATATCATATTAAACACAAATACAAACATGATTTGCCAAATAAAATGATTAAAACTAAAAAAAAACATGACTTTTTTGTTATTTTGAAAGTGTGCTTATACTTTCTGGAACAGTCTATATTAAAATGACGTAGAAATTTTGGTTTTTCTACTGCTCGATAGATGTTGGTTTCAAAACTTTTTTACTAACCTAGTATTTTGTATTGCCAAAATTAGACCAATAGTTTCATACAACGAGGAGAAGAAGATGTGACGTAATTATAGAAGTAGTACGCTCCAAAAAACAACATAATTTTTGGTTTTAGAAGAAGTAGAAAGAAGTGAATAAATGTAAAAAAAACTAAAATGTCAGATGCGAACAAGACGCTGAGAAAAAATAAAAAGGGGTGGGCAGAATCCGAGGTTGGAGGGGCGGCATAGACTGCCCGAAAAACAAAAATTCCCCTGTAAAATGTGTTAAAGTTTTTGAAGTAATTCAGGTTAATAATGAAGCTTAAACTGAACTATCACACCTTAAATTTTTATTTTCATCATCAAAGACATTCAAATGTGTTCAAAATAGTCGAAATAGAAATTAACAACAAAATCCAATGTATTACAATCTCTTATTGTCTGGCCAACTCCAACGGAATCAATAAAAATGTTTCGGAGCTGTCTAATAGTACTCAGCAATAAATAATGCCTCGCTGTTGAACGGCAACTATGGAACTACGGTTGCGTTTAAGTGTGCCTATTTTTCCTCTCTTACACCCAAAAGTTGAAATTGTGGCGAAAAATGCAATTGCAGTTTTTGCAATCATATCTTGAGAAATCCGCATGACTCAGAAAAGTCAGTTTTTCCCATCATGATCCACAAAGCGTTTTATGGTATGAACAAAGCCATGTAAGTGTGTGCAAGCGGTTGAAAGCACACAGCTTCCTATATGAGCATAAATTTATCGCTGTGTGCTTAGTGCCTCGGCAGTCGAAGCAACCGTTGGGTCTTTGTTCAACAGTCAACAACTTTTCAATATGGGTTAGACAATACCACAAAATGCCGCACCGCTGTTGGCCACTATTTCTAGTGTTCTAATGTTCTACACGGCCAGCCGTTTCAACTCAGTTTTGAGTCGTTTTTGACTAACTTTCGTCATAAGTGGAGTCACTCAAATTTGAGTAAATGTTACTGGCATTGACAAGTCGACATATCAAAAACATCGAATCAATTCAGATCGATGTTTTTGATTTGTCGACTTGTCAATGCCAGTAACATTCACTCAAATTTGAGTGACTCTACACAGCAGAAAATAATCAAAATTACATGCGATGTAAAACGTCTGCATGGTAAAAATATACCAATGTAAAGCATTGCGTTCTTTAATTTTGAATTGAAAACCGTGCACAAAACCGGAGCATTGATAAAGATTGAAAGATACGATTTTTTTAAATGGTTTATACATTAAAGGGTGATACGGTCAAAATTTGGTCAAGGGAAAACGCGTGTAAATCGGTGAAATCTTTTATTTAAAAAATCAAATTAAATTTCTTTTTCAAGTTCAATTAGTATAAAATTCAGGAAAAATATTCAGTTAGGCTTCCGCTTTTCCAAATCCGAATTGCCGGGCCTTACGCTTGACCCCTGCCATCAGATTTTGTACAGCCACCTTGTCCACCTTCTTCGCCGCAGAAAGCCAGTTTGCCTTGAACTGCTGCTCGTCCTTAGCAGTTTTTTTGGTCTTCTTTAGGTTCCGCTTGACAATAGCCCAGTATTTCTCAATTGGGCGGAGCTCTGGCGTGTTGGGAGGGTTCTTGTCCTTGGGAACCACCTGCACGTTGTTGGCGGCGTACCACTCCATGGCCTTTTTACCGTAATGGCAAGATGCCAAATCCGGCCAAAACAGTACGGAACAACCGTGTTTCTTCAGGAAAGGCAGCAGACGTTTATTCAAACACTCTTTCACGTAAATTTCTTGGTTGACAGTCCCGGAAGCTATGAAAATGCTGCTTTTCAAGCCACAGGTACAGATGGCTTGCCAAACCAGATATTTCTTTGCGAACTTTGACAGTTTCGTGTGCTTGAAAATATCTGCTACCTTTCCCCTTCCTTTTGCCGTATAAAACTCCTGTCCCGGAAGCTGCTTGTAGTCGGCTTTGACGTAGGTTTCGTCGTCCATTACCACGCAGTCAAACTTCGTCAGCATCGTCGTGTACAGCCTCCGGGATCGCGCTTTGGCCGTCGTATTTTGTTTATCATCGCGATTTGGAGTCACTACCTTCTTGTAAGTCGATAGTCCGGCTCGTTTTTGGCTCGATGCACGGTTGTAGACGATACACCCAGCTTATTTGCGGCATCTCGGAGAGATAGGTTAGGGTTTCGCTTGAAACTACCGGCAACTCTCTTTGTCGTCTCAGCGGCTTCCGGTTTTCGATTTCCCCCCGATCCAGACTTCCTGGCTGTCGACAAACGTTCCTCAAACACTTTAATTACATTTGTAACGGTTGATTTGGCAACTTTTAGCGATTTTGCCAACTTTGCGTGCGAGTAGCTCGGATTTTCGCGATGCGCGAGCAAAATTTTGATACGCTGCTCTTCTTGCTTGGACGGCATTTTGACAACTGAAGAGTGAATTCCAAAATCAAAATAGGAGCAACATTCTACACACACACACACCTTCAAAATGAGGGGTGTTTAGATTTTTTAAATGCAAAATTGAAAGAAATACGTCAAGTTGATATTGACCAAATTTTGACCGTATCGCCCTTTAGTACATGTTGCAAAAATAATAAATGACCGTGAACTCGTTTTCCAATTCATTATCATACCAATTTACACAATCGTGTAAAGATAAAGCTACTTCCATCGAAACGTATCGAATAGAATTAATGTTTTGCTTTGCTGTCATTCTTCACCCAAGCAGAGCACACAAGAAAACGTTTATTTGTAATTGCAGTTTCTTAACCTCAATTCTTATGTTTACACCAGGTTTCGTGATAAATAGTCAACAAAATAATAACTATCGTGTCATTCTAATTGATTGAATTGAACTGATTGTATTTCCGTCTAGGAATTCATCGTGCTTTTACTCGCGAGCAACTATGATCCGGTTTTACCCTGAAAAAATAATCTGCCTTTGTTGGATGTATTGACTGAGTTTTAAAGTTTTCTATTATTGCCAATGCATGAACAGAACGTGAGTGGAAATATAATATCATTTTGAATTAAACTAACCAGTTCCTAGGAATGCATTCAACTTGCCTTCAATACTGAAACATTATTTAGGTGATCCGTAAGTCCCTGAAAGTGTTTGAATTGATGAAGGGAATGATTTAAAAATTGACGTTTTTTAGCCATACAGATTTCGCCTCTCACTTGATGCTGCATGTTTTGATTGATTGGGGTAAACAGCAAATTAATTTTCACTCTTTTTTTGTCTCTCCTTGTCTTACGTGAAAAATAAACTTATATGTAAAAATCAACGTCATCTGAAGCCGTTCATGTAAAATTCAATTTAGCAAACATTCTATGATTTTATTTTCAAGTCGTGTAAATTTGAATGCTCATGTGATTTTGAAGTTATTTGCATGCTCCATTTATGTGCATGAAAATAGATTGAAAATTACAAAATAATTTGGAATGGTTACTATCTAGTGACTGAATGGTTACTATCTTACGAGTCGAGAACGTTTTTTTTCTCCAATTTCTTTCACAACCACTAATACACTGCACAACGTCACGCACACATTGAAATTTTCTAAGCGAGTTGATGGGTTGCTTTTTTGCGCACGACCAATGTTGCATTTTTTCTCCAAGTTACGATCCATTACAACAAATGAAACAAAATCATGCGAAATTGCATTAGAATCTTGCTTTTTTTATGTTGGGTATATTAGTAAACCAAGCACGAAAAAAAATTTGGGCCCAGATCCGTGAAATGCAGTTTTGATTTCGAGAACAAGCAAAAAGCTTGAACATCCTGAAACGTGACCAAGTTCACGGTCCATGGTCATTTTCGAGAAAGCTTTTTTTTGCTCGTTTTTAAACGAAGCATGTCGTCAAGTTTGTCGTCACGGTCGCAGTGTCTTACAGTACCGTGAGAGTAAAATAAATAAGAAGTACATATTGCCATTCTAACAATCAATAACAAACTAAAAATTTGGTAGTGTACGTCTGTCTCATATCGAGTTTTTTACCATAGCATTCGACGTGTTATGGTTGATTGTTTTCGAGAGCGGATGGGTAAAACGAAGGGGTGTTCTGACGTTAGCAGCAAATTTTGAACTGCTCAATTTCATTTCGCCTCCTCACACATGCACGGAATTGCTCTCATACAATGTAGTGAGTTTATTAGCAATTCGGATGCTTTTAATAAGTAGTCAATTATAGATAAAAAGTAAGCAGAGGGATTGACGTCCAAATATTGTCAGTTAAAACTCCAGACCACATACAATTTCATCAAACATCCCAGCTGATACATGTAATGCGTGCATTAAAAAAAAAAAACAACTAAACGTTCCGATTTTTCATGCAATTACCCTGTCACCTGGTGGACAATCCATCGGTCAATAGTCAATATTAGTAATCCTCAGAGTACAAAGATATGCGGAAGCGGCCATCTTGAGCCAATCGAGCAGCGAGAACTGTCAAAATCTGAGCCAAACGAGCATGTTTACTGTTTGCTGAAATGTTTCGATTGCTAAATATTGCAATGGAGTTAAAATAAATGGTTTATATTTATTACGCTTCTTTAGTTTAAAGAGAATTCTGCTTCAGTGTCTTATTCTGTCTGATTGTTTGGTTCACAGCTCCCCTCATAGCTGTTCAATAATGTAATCGCCAAGTCTGAAGTCAACATTAGGAATCACCTAGTTATCCTCCTTTGTAATACACTTCATAGTTGATAATTTTATAAATACTCATAACAAATCTCTTGTATGTTATAAATGTAAACAATAATGGGAACTGACAACGAAGGTGGCACGCACAAAGCTATAACATTTTACTCTGCAGAAGTGTTGGCAGCCTTTGTAAACAAAACGAACACCGTTGCCAAACCGTCAGATTGAATTTCCGCATATCTCTGTACTCTGAGGATTACTAGTCAATAAACAAGTTGCCTATATACTGTTAAAATTTAACAGCTCCATCAGTTTGTTTACGGCAGCTATGGCGAGAGCAGTGAAACTACTTCGATCGACCGCTTGCTCCATCCGGGCCTTAAAAAGTCGGCCATCGTGGTCTACTTCGTGTCGGTCGGATACGACCGCGGAAACATCTACAAGATTCTGGCAGTTCTGGAGAAGGGAGAGACCATAGAGTGGAGCCTGGTTCTGGCCACTCGACCGTTTTAAGCAACCGGAGGACTCAACAGAAGCTCAAACACAAGATGGAAGGCCGGGAGGTCGGTGCGATTTGCCAAACGGTCAAGAAGTATTTGGCCAAAGGAACTGATGCATATGCCTACAAGCTTCTTTTTTCACTTATGGTCAAAGATCTGGCTAGATGCCGCAAGGTGGTGTGGCAAGGAGTAGACGTTGTTTTGTTTATGTTATTACTATATCATAGTTTGCTATAATTTTGTTTCTTCTTGAGCACCTTTTGTTACAATTTCTGTTATTTTAACTCCATCCGCGATGTAAGTTCTAACAATCTCTGTTCTTAAAACAGCGTAACTGATTAACAAAACTGGAAATAATTTTGTTGTTTCCTTTACGACGGGTATCTATTGCATAGTTCTATGAGATTCGAGAAACGGTTTTGCAAAAATATGCACTATGAAGTAATAGTAACTATGTAGAAGAAATCGTTGCCGCAGCGCTGTCACGTAACTTTTTTCGATGTACACACGATAAATTTTCTTTGTGGTCGCATATATTTAGTTGTGAACTTTGAAAAAATAACTTCCGAAGGAATCGTGGCTATACATTTGATAGCTATGGACAGAAGGAGCTATGGAAAGAAAAAAAAAGCTGCCGTTGCTGTGTACATCATGTTGAAAAGGATAAAACGAAAAACTTGCAAAGTCTGAACAAAATCGTGAATTGTTCGTCTTGAATGTTTGGGAATTGAGTTTAGTCTGCTGAAGAAGCAGGGCTATAAAGATCCAGGTTACTTCTTCAGAATAGTTCTGGGAAGTTATTCGAGAAGTTGATGGAAGTTCGTTAGAGAAATTTAGGGAGCTCAATTAGAGAAATTAAGGAAAGTTCTTCAGAGAAATACACGGGAGTTTTTCAGAGAAGTGCAAGGAAGGTCTTCAAAGAACGTTCGATATTTCTTTAGAGAAGCTCGGGAAAGTTGAAATTAGAAGAAGAATTAGTATCTTCCATTTAATTCCAACTACCTTTGCTTATCTTCGACAGATACGCGTATTTCGTCTACAATGTGCAGACTTCTTCAGTGTCTCGTACTAATAACTCGACTGTCAAGTTATTAGTACGAGACACTGAAGAAGTCTGCACATTGTAGACGAAATACGCGTATCTGTCGAAGATAAGCAAAGGTAGTTGGAATTAAATGGAAGATACTAATTCTTCTTCTAATTTCTAGTTACAGGTATTCCACTAAACAGCTCAAAACCCTCTAGGATTCGGGAAAGTTCTTCAGAGAATTTTAAGGAAGCTGTTCAGAGGAACTTCAGGAAAATTATTCAGATGAATTTCAAGGAAGTTCTTCAGAGGAACTTCAAGTAAGATGTTGAGAAAAAAACAGATAAATTCTATAGATAAGTTCAGGGAGTTCTTCAGAAATCTTCGGGGAAGTTCTTCAGAGAACTTCGGCGAAGTTCTTCATAGAATTTTAGGGAAGTTCTCCAGAGAACTTTAGGAAAGTTTCAGAGGACTTTAGATTATTCTGAATCTACTCTACTGAACTTGTGTTCTTTAATTAACGAAAACAAAAATGGATTCATGTAGAGAACAAATTCCGATCTTGTCTCTTGCATTTGAAGTTTAGCAGACTGTTTGTGTATAGGACCAGAAAACGTTTAAAAAATACTGACACTGTTGTTCCTAAGACAAAACTCGGTAAGAAACGCAGTGTACGCAATACCTCAGCGGTCAAAGCAGTGAAAGAGCGAATTCGTAAGAATCCTACACGGTCGGCGAGAGAAATGGCGTATGAAATCAAAACGCGCCCCACAACTATGCAAAATATATTGAAACGGGACCTTGGATATCGGGCCTTTAAAAAACAGAGGATTCACGAATTGACACGCAAGAATATTGCGGAAAGAGTTGTCAGATCACGGGCGCTGCTTAAGACGGACGCTCGTATTTTTAACGTAGGACTACGTTTCTTTTTTCCAAACCGGGTATCATTCCAAAATTTTGGAAAAATGACAACGTTACGCAAATGTTAGAGTTCAGTTAACTCTCGTTCAACTGAACACCATCACTTCATTTATATGTATACCATTTGATCAGAAAAACTAACACAATTTTTGCATTGAAATTACAATTCAGTGCTATTACAAGTACCTCAATTAAAAATTACTTACTTTTGCTCCCATACACATCTGAAGCGCTTGAAAATATGTTTTTCCCTATCCGGGTCTTCTGAAGCGGGTAACAAATGGTTCAAATTGTCTTCTTCTTTTTATTACATTCCATGATGAATACAGAAATAGCCACACCCGTCATCTGCAAACTTATTTCGCTATGTTGCCGGTGTCTGATTTTATAACTGAAGCCCGTCCCCTCTTCAGGTTCCGTACGGTATCCTCAGATACGCCCGCCGTCACGATCCTCCATCTTCTCTTGAAATCATCCATTTGCTGTTTTCTTAGTTTTGAAGAGTTTCCGCATAACTAGAGCTCAGTACTATTCTATTGGGCAAAGTTTTGGACAGTTCGGTGGATTGGCTGTTTTTGGCACGTATTTGACGTACAAGAGGTACCATTCCAGAACGGATTTCGCATAGTGGCAAGAGGCCAAATTAGGCAAAAACAAAGCTGGAGAGTCTTGGCTTCTGATAAACGGTTGCAACCGGTTTTGTAAGTATTCTTTCTTGTATACATCCTTATTGATGGTACTAGTAGGGACGAAACTTTTAGATTTTCGGCCGTAACTAAATATGGCCTGATCCACTGACATGCGCTGGTCAAATGATTTGCCATCACAAAACACGGTACTTTTCAGTAGTTTTAGTTTCTTGGCAAGCTCGCGTACCGATAAATTTGAATTTTGCTGCCGTTCGTACAAAATGCGTTTGCGCACTTTTTTTTGATTCTTGATAACAAGAATGTAAATACGTTGTACATCGAAGAAAAGTAGAGAGTTTCAGCTGTCATATAAGTGAAACTTTTCAGCGATCCGTGCAATAAGTCAAAATCTTCACTGAAAGAAAAGTGTCCGAAATTTAACGTGAACAGGCTTTAATACTTTGACTTGCTGTTTAAAGTGCAATTAGTGAGAAATACAATCCTGATTAAATTTTATAACAATATTTCAAATGTATATTTTCTTCGTTGCCACCCTGTACCGAGACAACCAATATTATATAATTCATGGTTTATCGGCTTCGTGCTGTTCAAAAGGACTTGTGAGACTTTTAAATATACCTATTGAAGAAAAAATCTTGCATTCGAAGAAGTTCTTTCATATATCCAACAATCAATCTGGTCAAACTGATAAATCAATCTTACTATAGAATACAAATGAAGCACACCTTGACCTCAACTCTACACCTCTCTTTTCCAATGATCGTTCCTAATTCTAATTGAATTATTAAGAGTAATATGTGTCCCGTTTCAACATTTCAATTTATTGTGTTCCACATCAAAACCACACATCGGATATAGCATACTTAATCTTTTCACAACCCTTAAACATTCAGCGTGATTCCCTCCCGTTCGGCATCCTTCACGTACTGATCGATGTACTTATTCTCCGGATCGAAGCGTGCCCGCAGTGCCTTGAACTCAATCGGGCGATTCTCGCTCAGGTACTTGACGGCACGAACTCCGGCGCTCCGTTGCTTGTCACTGCACTTGGCGCAGTCAGTCTCCAAGGATTCCGGCAGCACACGCTTCAGTTCGTTACCGTCCGGCGTGCAGCGGCCCTCGTCCATCAGGCACTGGAAGTAACTCTTGAACAACCGATCGGACTTCAGGATCTCGTCCACATCGATGGCGTCGAATTTGGAGGTGTATTTTTCGGTTTCTTCCTGGGCCACGACGATAGCAATGAGAGCCAATGCTGCGAGGAAGGTCTTCATGTTGTACCGCTTGGGTTTGATATGAATTGAACGAGTTGAAATGCGAAGCTGAACTATGTTTTGTAAGACTTGGGACTTCAGCTATTTATAGTGTTGGATAATTTCGGTCGAAGATTTTTTTTTCAATATGCGGAACTTTTTTGAAACTAGTGAAGTGCAACCGCAATCATCTGCTCATTTATCAGCCAATTATGCGTATCATCAAAAATCACTGTCATGAACTTTGTTCAATATCGCCCCAATTGTGCGTGTGTTATTAGCCCAGTCATGTTGCGTTCAACAGCAGCGGTATCCGTGTTGGATGATTGGTATAATTGAATGCATCGCGGTGCGTATGATTTACACTTTACGCATAATCTGATATCAAGATGATTCGAATTTTTTGTTTCTTCTGTGCACTGTTCGTTGCATGCTTCTTCGTTAGATTAGGGTAAATTTTAAAGCGAGTACCGTAAATCCATGCGTGATGTCCTCGAAATAATTGATTGTTTGATTTTAACAACAAAATGTGTATTTTTGTATGCTCCATCAAGGCTATTCAATATCATAAAAATAAAATGCTTTACGGTAATGTGCTGCGTGATTTCTAAGCAATCAATGTTCAAGGGCATGCGTTAATAAAAATATGATTACTGATTTGTGAGGCATCTATACTGCGGAGCGTAGGCTATAAATAGACGAAGTCACATATCCAACAGAGTATAGTAACTATCATCACGATTCAACCTGTTCTCAGATCAAAATCCAAAGAGCTGCCATGAAGGTCTTCATTGCTCATCTGACGCTTCTGGTCGTCATTGCCATCGTAGTAGCCCAGGAAGAAACAGGAAAATATACGTCCAAATTCGACAGCATCGATGTGGATGAGATCCTGAAGTCAGATCGGCTGTTCAAGAAATATCTCCAGTGCCTGTTGGATGAAGGCCGTTGCACGCCGGACGGCAACGAACTGAAGCGTCTGCTGCCGGATGCCCTGGAGACGGCCTGCGCCAAGTGCAGTGACAAGCAACGTCGCGCTGGAGTTCGTGCCGTCAAGTACCTTAGCGAGAACCGACCAACTGATTTAAAGGCACTGCGAACACGCTTCGACCCGGAGAACAAGTACTTCAATCAGTACGTGAAGGATGCTGAAAAAGAGGGAATCGCTCTGAATGTTTAGATCCGTGGGTGTGTTTTGTGCAGTGTAGAAATATAATAATGTTGATGGGCTTTAATTTGAAAAATAAAAATTGCAGTGTTTATTTGGGGAACGTATTTGCATTAACATAAATGTTGAGAAAAACAATACAAGGTTAGGAGGGTTATTCCGTGAGTCGAAGTGACGTTTGTCACTTGGCGAAGTGATAAAAGTCACCAGCAGTGACGTGACTCTCCATTTGATATACCCAGAAGAGTCACGTCACTGCAGGTGACTTTTCTCACTTCACCAAGTGACAAAACGTCACTTCGACTCTCGGAATAATCCCTACTACGGCCTGTACTCGAAAAAATGCACCATATTTTTCCGTGTGTAACTTTTTTGTCAGTGGGTAAAAATTGATGAAAATCTGGGTATAATCTGGAGTGAAATGTTTACATGTGCAAAATTTCATAACAATCGGCCCTGTGAAGGCCCGGAAGGTATTGGATTATTTCAAGTGTAATCCGAATCATTCGAATCGCGACGCGTCTGTAAAGGCAAAGTGTTCCGCCTTGTTCGTTCAGCAAACCATGAAAAGAGCTGGGCTTCGTTTATTCAAGGTTCACAAGCACCGAACCGGCGTGATCAACAAAACACGGTGGCCAAATCCCGCGCAAGGAAGCTGTATCGAGAGAGGTTTACGAAGGCAGACGCAAAGCAGATACCGGGGCTGGAGTTCTACGTTGCCAAATCACGGTTTGATGTTCCGGAAGACATAAAAAAGAAGAAAGTGGACAAATTCGCCAAAAAATACAGCTCTGGCAGGCCATAAACAGGCGGCAGGCGCTAAACTGAGTAAACCGTACATCGCAACAGGTATCATCAACAGGGAAATTTACCGCACCGAGTGCCTCCAGAAGCGTCTGTTGCCCTTCCTGCGGTCCCACGGAAGCGAGACATTATTTTGGCCGGACATGGCATCGCGCGATAGACGTTGGATTGGTACAGAGACAATAACGTTGTTTTTGTACCAAAAACCGCCAACCACCCAAATTCACCAGAGATTCGTCCGCCAAAGTTCGAAAATTGTCCAAGGTGTTTAAGAACGAGCTGGAGTTGCAGAAAGAATGGATGAAACCAAAACGGTCGGCTCCACCATTGTACAAAATGTAATACGGGTTTTTATGGGAAAGGTGCGGACTTTCAGCGATGGAAATGAAATTGAATAAAGTAATTGTACCGAACCATAATCCACATGCATTAGTTCATTCCTGAAAGTTTCAAGAAAATACGACTCAAAATAATTTTTTGACGAACACTTTTGTCTGGTGCATTTGTTTCGAGTACAGGCCTTAGTGTTGGCTAGATCACTGGTAATACAGCCCAAAGTGCTTCTGAAGTTTCACCAGTAGTTCTTACTGACGAACATTATGATTCGGAGATGGTGATCAATAATCAAGAACAATATTTGAAAATAGTTGAAATGTTTCATTTGATCATATAAAATCGAGTTATTAGTACGAGACACTGAAGAAGTCTGCACTTTGTAGATGAAATACGCGTATCTGTCAAAATAAGCAAAGATAGTTGGAATTAAATGGAAAAAACTAATTTTTCTTCTCATTTCAAGATATAAAATCGGTTGAAAAAGGTTAAATAGTTTCCCGACCAGAAAGGTATAACATTAAAATAACAATTTTATAACAAATTTTGTTACCACTAACTGATAATGATATAAATTTATTATAGGTCGTACTCATCTGGATGACATACATATAACAAATAAAGATATAATGTCTCATGGAGGCACAATCTCCGTGAAAAAATAAATTAATGTTAACACTACCCAACTAGAAGCAAATAACAGAAAAATAACAAAACTCTTACAACCTTTGATACTTGTAACTAGTTACAATTTAGTTAAGTTTAGAGAGATCTTCATCCCAAATTTTCTATCACTAATATATCGAACTTTTTTATTTTTTATAACTTGTTTTTATATATTGTAACAAACCTAATTTTTTAATTATCTTGTTTCCAATATACTTTGTTGTAGATTCTTCCTTACTTTGTATTTCGACACTTACACATAATTGAAGCGTATAATTGATCCGGCTTGATTTTTGATTTTCCAAAGTCTCATAAATGAACATGTTTTCGAAAATTTATCTTGAAGATAAAACTGGTCCTAGCACATAACCACTGTTAGTAGAATCAATTGGCAAACCGATGAATACTTAAGAATTGGCCATTTAGAAAAATTTACATTACATTTAAATTTTTTACATAGAGCTTTGGTCGACATTTTAATTCCTTTGTAATAATACTTTCCGACTTCACAAAACTCGACATCTCTTGTTCTAAATTTTGATTTGGAAAACTCCAAATTATTGTGATGCCTTAACGACAGGATGAGTTTTTGAGGTCTGAAAGGTCCATAAGCATGGCGTTTTCGTTTTCATATGCATAAAGCTATGCCCATTTAATATCCGGAATAATAAAATCATCTGTATCTCGGTCACGGATTGATGTACAAATATGTTTAATACATCAAAACAAAGGTAATTCACTTTAATTTGAGGAAAAACATCAATACAAATAATTTTTCTTCGTTTCTAATGAAAATTTGCACTTTCTTCTTTATTCCTCCCATCAAAACGCTGCAAACCTCCGGAGTCAACTTCCTTGCATGGGAAATAATCCACACATATTTATTGGCAAAATTCATAGAAAATTCCATATAATACTGATGTGTTCACACATAAACAGCACCTCTGAGAAACACTAATGAAGTTTATGTGACAAATAAAAAAGTATGTGAGGCTACAAATAGTGATTATGTGTACACATCGGAGGTATGTGTGGTTACAGCTAGCTATCATTTGTTGATTATATTGCAAAAAACCATAGATGGGACACATAGATATTATCATTGCTTTTTTTTATCAGTGTGGCACATTTGTTCCACATTTTGATCATCTGAGTCGTGTCCCGAGCCGTTTTTCCATCTTTCTTAAGCTTCCGCTTCATTATTGCCCAAAATCTCTCGATGGGCCGGAACTGCGGGCAGGTGGATGGATTTATGTTTTTATCGATGAAATTTACGCTATTATCGCAGTACCACTGGATGACTTCCCGGCTGTAGTGGTAACTCGCCAAATCTCGCCAACACAATAAGTGATTTCGGATTCTAACTAGACAGAACTTTATAATAATGAACTCGATAGCGCCCAAGGTTTCTAACAGTTTGTAGTCAGATCTATTATATACCATATGTTTCGTTCCATAAGGGGTTTCAAATTCCCTTACAAACAAATCTAAGTGTTTTTCACAAGTTAAAATGTAATTCTGAAAAGTTTCAACTCGAGACGCTGAAAAATACTTGCAACTCAAAAGCATCCCGACCAGAAGGAAACAACCAAATTATTTAAAAGTTTTGTTATTCAGTTACGCTATTTTTATAACATAGGTTGTTAGAGTTCTGATCGCGGATGTAGTTAAAAGTACAGAACTTGTAACAAACGATGCTCAAGAGGTAACAAAACTAAAAGCAAACTATGCTATAGATATAACATAAACAAAACATATATTGTAAAAGTTTTGTTACGATGTAGCCAAATCATATGAGTTATTGTTAGAATTAATCTATACTTTTACGCAGATTGTGCCTCCCAAGGCATTATATCTTAACTTGTTGTAAGTATGTTATACAATTATCCAGATGAAAACGTCTTGAATAAATTTATATCGTAATCAGTTAATTGTAACAAGAATTATTATATATTTGATATTTTTATGTTACACCTCTTCAGGTCGGGTTTTCATGATCCATATACTTGGACGGAAGCAAGTCGTTAAAACACGGGTAAAGGGTATCTGGGCAACGGTAAAAAATTGGTGAGCTCATTCAGCAGAAGAATCTTAACGCTAGACAAAATAGTAATAGACAAGTAACATTTGTAAACAATGACTTTTAGCGTATTTTTCTGGTATCTGCTTGCTCCCACAAACAAAAATAGCACCAGAAACAGATACAGCGAGTTATTACCTTCCCGTCGGTAGTGGATATAAGTGTTAGCAACACCGACAAACCGACATGAAACTCAATCATCACTATTGATCAAGAATCCATAACGACCGATTCAAATGTGCAGCGATCCCATCTTTCAAAACCCATAGAATCATTTGATCTAGATCAAATAAATGTGCCCAGAATAGCTCAGACATGAACCATCTCATCAAGTTCCCAAGCGTGTTCGTGGCTTCAACAAACGATCTCAGCGAACACGAAGATAGATGTCACTAATATAGATTTGAACAGAAATATTAAGACATTTTCTATTGTCATTCATGTCGGTTTGTCGGTGTTAGCAACCTGACATTTCCAGGAAATTTACGTTTTAGTTCATTGTATACAATTGTTACTTTCGACCATTTGACATTTTGTCTAGAACGAATGTCTTAACGCACGAGTTCTCAGATCTTCCTTTTTATCTAGCTGATAATGTTGGAAATTTGTCTAAAAAGATTTCAAGGTTGCGTATACATATAAAAGGTAAAAATTAGAATCAATTGGCTTTGAGTGTAAAACTGTATGGCTGATCCACAATTGATACGTTGCGGATGCGTTGACGTATATTTGACAGAAAACCTATGGGAAAACTGAAAAAAAATAACACGCAAACGCATCCACAATGTATCAATTGTAGGCCAGTTATACAGCTCTGTTTCTTTTAGAGCGTTTCATGGAGCATCGTCGGTATCAAGGGGATTAGAATACTGTAGCTGTAATCAAACCAAAGAAATGCCGCGCGCTTATCTTGTTACAAACGAAGAATCGTATTTTTTGAATTCATGATCCACTATTTGTTGAAGAGTGGATTTCTTCTTATTTTAATTTGATCTTAAAATAAGTAAAAATATTTGTTTGTTTCTCTATGAAAAAATTGGGAAACCTATAAAAACGACTTTAAAATTATAACATATTTTGTTATAAATTTATATATAAATGCATCATATTCCCAGTAACTTAGGGTGTTAGAAATTTGTTATTTTTTGTAACATAATGTATTAGAAGCATGTTATGTTATATCATTAAAGTGTGGTATTGTTTTGTTATATGTTTTATCTAATTATAACATACTGTGTTATTCTTCTGATTAGACAAGAGTTGTTTTTGTTATAAATTCTGATATTTTAACAACATCCTGCATCATGTTTCTAACCAAGCTTGTTAAAGAAAATGAGTATAACATAATAACTCAAGCTTATACAATGTTGTTATATCTTTCTATTCGGGATACCTGTTATCGAGAAAACGAGAAGCATCCTGACCAGGAGGGTATAACATATAAAATAACAAAATTATAATAAACCTTGTTATGACTAACTGATTATGATATAAATTTGTTTAAGACGTTTTCATCTAAATAATTGTAAAACATACTTATAACAAATTGAGATATAATGCCCCGGGAAACACAATCTGCGTAAATAAATAAATGTAATTCTAATCGCTAGCTGATATTATTTTTGCTACATCATCATCAAAATGTTTCAAAATTTGTTTTGGTTTATGTTATATCTCATATCGAAGTTTGCGGCAATTTTGTTACCTCTAGAATTTTTTTGTTACAATTTCTGTTATTTTAACTACATCCACGATCTAAATTCTCAACAATCTCTGTTACTAAAAACAGCATAACTGAATAACAACTCTAGAAACAATTTCGTTATTTCCTCTTGGTCTGTGGGATGATTTTGTAATGTCCATTGAACTCCAACAACCTCTATTGTTTGTCCTGGCAGATACGCGTATTTTGTCTGCAAACTTTTTCATCAGAGTGGGGCCTTCCCGATGGCGTAGTCGCAAGCTGGAGGCGGCGGGTTCGACTTCCCGACCGGTCTGCAGGATTTTTTCGGGTTGGAGAATTTCTCGACTTTCCCTGCACAGACTATAATCATGGAGCTAACTCTACGATGACTCAGTAGGTCCCTACCAAATAGGGTTTTTTTTGACTCGAAGTCAGTACTAGCATATCATCGGTTCCAAGCTCGGTCAAGCTTAATAATGCGCCCCCTTATAAAGTAGAAGTCACACGAACACACTCTCACATATTCTACAAAATAACTGCAGCAAATCAAAAACAAAGACGCAAATCACAA
>JASCZW010005209.1:0-66747 GCA_034211315.2 Aedes japonicus
AATTTCAAAAAATAAAATTCGTTTATAGTACGCCAATCGTGTTTGACTAATTACCGTTCCACCCTTTAATCGGTCATCATCCTATTCCTGTTGGTAACTTGGAACATTCGGTTTGAAATATTGACTTAGTTGTGCAGCACTGTTTTCTCTATATTTTTCGTGGTTTCGAAATCGCTGCTTTGAATTCCACGACTGTACTGCTAATCCTTCGTTTAAATACTGCATGCCAGGATGCACCAGAAATTTTCTACTGTATTCAGATCAGGAGAGCGAACTTACTTTTTGAGCCTGCAACAAGACTTTGGGTGGGTGTGGGTGTGTTTTTTAAAGTGTTCCTTGTTGCACATATGACCGCCCCCTCCACAGGACTTCTCGCAATGGTCCGAATCGTGGACAGTCAAAGATTGCGGGCTCCGGTGTCTCTTGACGTCTGCGCACCCGGACAAAGGGTGACGCTGCGTGTTCGAATCGATGCAAGTATTGCCTGAAGCAACCATGGCCAGACAGAAACTGCGTAAGGTAGAAGTTCATCTCTGTGCTTCCTCTTCATTCATATAGACAAATCCGATTGTAGCTAATCTAATCTCGTTTCCATTTCGCCATCGACTCCGCTCTCACCAGCTTCCGAGCTCCTCTGGTATTTCTCCGCTGATAACACTCATTTGTCCTCCGCGAGAATGATGTCAATCAGGATCATTCCGAGCGATGACGTATACTGCCTCCGATGAAATAGTTTGGTACGCACTCACGACTCGCCTGGCTGCGAGCCCAAACATGCCTGTTTGACTTCGCCCGGTTCTTTGGTTTCCGTGCGCAGCGACCTAAGCCGGGATCAGCCATTGATGAGACGTAACCGTAGAGCCTTACCGAGACGCCACCTGCTACCGCCGTCCGCAGCTTCGCCGGCATGATTTCGCCAGCTGCACCATTGACGACCTTCGCCGCCCGCTTGGGCGCCTCGCCCGGCAGCCTGCATGCCCAACACTGGATTCTCTTCACGCCTGCGCGGTATACGCGGCCACGCCGGTGGACCGTGTGACAGGAAAGTCCTTCGATCAACGATAACCTTCAGTTTTGCTGGACGCAAGCTCTGCAACTATGACGGGCCTTTGATCTTCGCCATGACAATACAGAATATAATCAGCGGCTCAGCACAGCTCTTTTTAGCAGTTCGTATTGCTCAGTCTTATCTCTTGTTTTAATTTGGTCCTGGCCACTCGGAACACCACACTCATCACTCATCAAAATTAAACTGATTATCGGATTTTCTTAAAATTTTCAGGGAATGAAGAACTACTAATGAGTTTTGATTTACAACATTTGTTTTATTCAATTTCGTCTCCCATCCCGAATGCCCGCACCTTCCTTTTCACTCCACCCATCAAATTTTGTACAACCGCCCAAGTAACAATCCTACTGCCCTTTAGCTTTTATTCTCATTTATTAGGGTTTTATTACTGCAATGCACATGCTATTTTATTTAAAAGCAGCTTTCAATGATGCAAAAGATGTATAGTTTATTATTTCACTTCAGGATGTTCTTATAACCTTATCCAGCAGGAAGGTGAAGTCAAAAACAGTCTAGCTTTTAAAAAATAATTGAAGAGGAAATCTATCCCCTCATAAAACCGGTCAATAATTCAATAATAAAGCTCCTTCATATTTGTTTAATAGAGTCATGATAAAATATTTAATAAACACGCTTTATCATTACTAAAACGATCATTAATCCATTTGGCTTATGACGAGACCATAAAGCATTTATTGTAGCATTTTGAGCTACATAAAGTGTATGATAAGATGTTTTGCCAATGTTGTCGTAATAAATTAAAACAAAGATGGATTCGCATACCAACAAACTAAGAAAAGTGAAAACAAGTGGCACGTTTAAGCGAAAAATTAAGCAAAATTTCTTGAGTATTCTGAATGGTGTTTTGCCAACTACCCATCAATTAGGCTCGTTGAAAAAACCACAACATCAGTCAGTTGACAATGGCCGCACCGTTCCACCACCAGCAGAGCCCCTTGGAGCTGTTGAATTATTTGAATTCAAAGCTATCGGAGAAGCTGTTCCTTCGGTAAAGTCGGTTACGGACCATGATAATTTAAGCATTCATCATTTTCGTGACAAGTCCGGAAACCAGAATGATCAAGAAAATAATTCTCGAAGTGATGGAGACTGCCCAAGTAGCTATGAAGACGAAGAACATGATTTTTCTAATGAAGAAAATGAAATGCTAGAAAACATCAATTTACTTTTCGCTCTTCGAATTTGGGCTGTTACTTTTAATATCAAACACAACGCCCTGAAAGAATTATTGAGCATTCTTAACATTCGTCTTTCTAATGTTCTTCCTCGAGATCCTCGTACTCTTGTGAAAACTCCACAGAATGTATCAATCCAAAACATCGCTGGAGGACAATACTGGCATCATGGTCTCAAATCCAGTATTGAGAAAGTTTGTTCAAATATTTCAAAGCCACTCAGTTTATCACTTAAAATTAATATTGACGGATTGCCAATTTATAGAAGCTCCAAAGACGAACTTTGGCCAATTTTATTCAGCATTCACGAGATGTCTCAGTTAAGACCAATGATTATTGGTATTTACTCAGGAAAACATAAACCATCTGATGTTGTTCAGTTTTTGATGCCATTTGTGCATGAAATGGAAGATGTTTACAGAAACGGAATAATAGTCAATGGCCACAAAATTTCTGTGTCCATAAGATGTATTATATGTGACTCACCGGCAAGAGCTTTCATAAAAGGTAGGTGTATGTTTTATTATGATTTATGGTTTAATAAAAGACTTTTCCACTTTATTTCCATTCAAATGTTTTCGTTTCACCATGCTCATAGGAGTTGCCAACTTTAATGCACAGAATGGTTGCCAAAAGTGCACAGTTGCAGGTGAATACTCTTATGTATCACACTGTAACTATTATCCTCAAACTCAGTCGACTCTGCGCACCGATAGTGGATTCCGCGAAAAATTGTATGGATCCCACCATAAAACCGATTCACCATTGCTGAGGCTGCCCATTAACATGGTGGATGATTTTCCAGTTGGAGATTCACTTCACCTCATTGACTTAGGCATCATGAAAAGGCACCTGTTAGGATGGCGAGATGGAAACATGGGCAGTTACAAGGCAAAATGGACCGCTAAAACTACGGCTGAAATCTCCAAAAGACTTAAGGAACTGAAGATGCCCATAGAAATACATCGTTCGATTCGAGGCCTTGATTGCCTAGCGCACTGGAAAGGTACGGAGTTCAGGACGTTTTTCTACTATATATCCATAGTTGTTCTAAAACCTGTACTGTCATCTGATATTTATGAACACTTCTTGGTGCTTTACTGTGCCGTTACTATTTGCTCAACAAAAATGTACAATCACTTACTCAACTTAGCTCACGAACTGCTGCTGCATTATCTGGAACTGTTCAAATAAATCTACGGTGAAGATTACATCACCAGTAACGTGCACAACTTGAACCACTTAGTAAACGATGTCAAAAAGTTTGGGGTTTTGTCAGAATTTAGTGCTTACCCTTTTGAAAGTAGACTTTATCAAATCAAAAAGCATCTGAGAACAGGTAACAATCCATTGTCTCAGGTTGCCAAACGACTTATTGAAATGGATGAACTGACACACAATCAAGGTCTAAATATAAGTACAAGAAGAACGGTTCCAAAATTAACTAAGGAAATATATCGAGAAAACATAACTCACAATTCTGAACTGCCCGAATACGCTAGAGTTGAATTAAACGAATATACATTGACCAACAATAGAGCTAACAAATGGTTCTTGACTAAGTCTGGCAAAATAGTTGGAATGAAGCACGCGCAGCAGAGAAAGGACTCCATCGGTATCTATGGTGCATGTTTGAAGCAAATTGACCCTTTCTTCGAAAAGCCCGTTTTATCTACACATCTCAACATCTACAGTTCAGGTTGAAAAATTCAACAGAAACATTACTTTTGGTAGGCACTTTAAACGTTTGGACATTCGTCTTTACTTTCAGGCTGTGAAGAAAATTTACCGGAGCTCTACAGCGTTGATGACATCAAATGCAAAATGGTAGCCATCCCTATTAGCCTATCTGGACAATCTGTTTTTATTCCGTTACTTCATACTCTGTAGAGGAGGTCTTCATCATAAATAATAGCAGAATGCATTGTTTTTACTTGCTTTTCATAAATTACTCAATTACAATTTCAACGTTCTCAGTTCTGTTACTTAGGTCAACAATAATTGTTGAGAGAATAATTATTGTTACGAATTATTCGTAAACAATGTCATTTACGTTATAAAGATATTGAACATACAATATTGAATTGCTTAGTCTGCTTAATCAGTTCTGGAGCCTATTTCAAACACAGGGTTAATAAAAACTTATGAAGCTCAGTTTTCGCAATATGATACTTTCAAATAAGGGGCTTACAACCCGTTCGCACTACAACTTATTTTACGTGATATAGACTATCTTGATATCAGCAACTGTGCATCTAGTTTTTACTGGAAATAACTTGCATGGCATTTTATATCAAGATACTCTATATTACGTAATATAGTTCGTAGTGTGAACGGGGTGTTAGAGGGACATGAGCGGCTAATAGAGGCGGTGGTTGAAAGTCACTTATACCCATTGGCATCTGAATCCCTTAATTATCAACCTAGAATCATACATAAAGAAAAATGACTTGTGCAGGTTGTTGGTCTTAGGTTCCCGAACAGATTGAGTTGTTCCATACTCTATCAGGCACATTTGTTCCAGGCACGACTCACGATTCACGTAAAAAAATCAATTTCTTGCAGATGCTTCAACATATTGCACATCTATTTCTGTATAATTTTGAACATATATCAATGTTATTATAAATACCTCTGAAGTTAATATAACCGCAGCGCAATTTCTTAGTAACATGTTAATAACCGGGAGGCAAAATTTCGTTCGAATTTCACAAATCCAAACAGCAATACACACGACATCCACAGCGTACTAAATTGAATTTATCCTTCTCCAAGACTGTCACTCTGTTTATTTATTCTGGATACCAGATATGAATCAGTCCTCTTCAGTCCAAACATCTTCCACTGTCGTCCACATTTGCAGTTCCAGAGGTAATAATTTGAGAAATGAAACCACAAAAAAAATACGTCACAAGAATGAGAAATAAACAGACACGTCTGGCTGAAAAATACAAATAGAAAAGTTCTACAATCCCACAAAGTACAATTCGAATAGAGTTAAAATATCAATTCATGGATAAATACCTTGGTTGTTTCGGCGATCCATTTGTGTTGAATTTCTTTTCGTTAAAACGTAGTGTTCCCCAGGACCCGAACCTGTATGAACTGAAGGAAGTTTTTGAATGAGCAGCAACAAGTGTAAACATCACAATTTACTTACCGCTGAAACGCCATCCTATAGTGTTGTTTTCCGTGAAAATTATTATATATTAGTCGTGGACAATCAAGCACATACGAGTAAGACGATTATCTTTGAAAAAAATGTTTTGTTTTGAAGAGGTGACAGTTCAATGAAAAACAGGTAGAAGTAGACTAATGACGTCTATATAAGGTCTGGGGCAACGCACTGCTTGCTTGTATCTGTCGTGACCTGACCGAGGTTTCCAAGCTCGGTCAATCGTCTCAACATTATCTACGCACAACTGTGCTCTAAGAAATCCGTCAGATAACTGAGTCGGTAATACACATTCACCTACTTTGATTGATTTTTCACACGCTTCCTTGTGAATATCCTTCTTGCGAGTTATAATCACGTTAACGAAAATACACTCAAAATAAAGTAAATATAATAACTCATATATTTACAAAAATACAAATACTATTGCTGTTACTATTATTATCAATCGTATCATTAAACTACTACATCTACCACATCCTTCCGCTCCTCTACTCTAAACAATAGAAATGGTTTGGGGAAAAGTATATTTGTAAACCAATCATGGAATCAAAGCAACTTAGTACTTGATTATAAAAAATATGGTAGAAATATCAGCAATCGAAGAACTTTTTACTACAAAACATTCCGTCAATTTTAAAAATCTTAAAATGTTCTTCAAACTGCACTCCCTTACAAATATCGAGTATAACAAAGGTTCAACTGTTAGCATGTAATAGATGTATACCCTTTTGCCAAGTGCACATTGATAATTATTCGTTCGCAATTTTTTTTTTTGTGAAGTCGTTTTTTTTTTATTTTTACCATTCAGAAGACATAACCCGCTGAGAATCTCATACAAAACCGGAGAACTAGTGCAACTTCAGAGACAATCAATTTACTATCATTCCATATCTCCATCGATTAAAATACTGTTAACTTAATTGTCTTTATCAACATCTCTATTCTCACTTTTCCTGAGTTAAGTTCAAATATAAAAAAAAATCTCGACGCTCAAAAGTAAAAAATAAGTCCATTATCTGAGCGAGAGCGGAACCCCTTGATTATACTCAATCTAATCATCAAATCTTAGAATTTCTGTACTGTTTCTGATATCATTTGCTTCTGATATAAGCCATTAAACCATTAATTCTTCATATCAACATTACTGTTAAGGCTCCACAATCCTACACTACATTATTTTTATTATTAAAAACATTGACATCAAGTTTAATATCAGTAAATCGTTATGCTGAAAGCATTGCCAGAATTGTCGGAAACGAAAATTTCTGTTAAATGAATTAACACGTTTTGCTTTATGATTGTAAACGTCGAAAATGCCCAACTCATAAAACAATTATTTAAACAAAATCGCTACATTCAAAGTTATCGTCATATCAAGCGATATTGTCTTCATTGTATTGAATATTCAGAGCCTAAAACTCTGAAGGAAGTGTCGTGACCTGACCGAGGTTTCCAAGCTCGGTCAATCGTCTCAACATTATCTACGCACAACTGTGCTCTAAGAAATCCGTCAGATAACTGAGTCGGTAATACACATTCACCTACTTTGATTGATTTTTCACACGCTTCCTTGTGAATATCCTTCTTGCGAGTTATAATCACGTTAACGAAAATACACTCAAAATAAAGTAAATATAATAACTCATATATTTACAAAAATATAAATACTATTGCTGTTACTATTATTATCAATCGTATCATTAAACTACTATATCTACCACAGTATCGGAAGCAAAAATAATGTAAACATTGCTGAGCCGACGAGTGATGACGTAACACTTTTGAACTTTCTATAGGCGGGCATAGGTTCAGATAAAAAATATCGGTTCAAACGTTTATTATGAATGCTGAATTGTGGAAATAATCATGATACAAATGCCATTTATTGAGCAGAATTATTTTCTCCCGATAACATGGATTATTTATAGTGTATTTAACTGAGGTAAATAAATAAATAAATTTTTGCCACACAAACTTTCAAACGCTGAGACTTGATAATCGAGTAGCGATGTAGAGCCAATTTTCCATCATCGGTAGACTGGAATCGGTTGAAAAATTAGGTTTTATAGCGCATACAATAAACAATCACGGAGCGAATGAATCAAAATAAATAGTATGACGTAGCACTTTGTGAGCTTTTGGGTAACGTGCGCAAGGAGTACAGTGGTATTAGTGTCATGAGCGAGTTTTGCTCATTTCACTAATATTGTTGTGGCTACTGCGCCAGACCTTATATAGACGTCATTGGATGTAGAGGATCAGCAATGACGTCTAGACAGGGCGAGAAGAAGTGGTTTAGTGTAATGCAAAATACTGTCATTGTGTTCGTGAGATGATGCACAGCCTGTTGTTTGTAAACATGCATGACGTAGAGCTCCAAAAACAACGATTCACAACAGCAGCAAATCACAAGGCGGAATGTTTATTTTCGGTATTTGGTTTAGTTTTTACAAGGTTTTGGCTTAAAAATACCTTTTTGTGCACTAAAAGGCTGCGGACAAAAACTTAACTTGCTTGGTTATCATTCGCTTGTTTTTGGAGCTTTACGTCACTACCCGAAATCATAGATTATATACACATTTTTCGTTACTACTACCGACAAACACCTTGCACTTCTTCACCTGTATACACCTCATTGGAGGATCAGAGCATCGAATATAAAAGAGCGCCATTTAGATCAAAAAAGTGCAAGTAAGAAGAAAAATCATTTGGAGGAAAACAAACCATCATTCCTCTGCATTTACCAGAAAGGGAAAGGTGATTAAACGTCAAAAAGCCTAAATAAATTTATCACGGCCGGGTGTGCGTTCTGGAAATGTGTTAGTGCGTTTTGGAAGAAAATATACAAGCAGCTGTCAAACAGATTTAAGATTGTAAGCCAAATTGGTTGGTTACTGTGGGAAAAAAAATCATACGGTGATAGTCACAATGGTGTGCGTGCATTAAATGTCACTAAGATTAATTGTACTAGTCAGATTATGCATATAGACGTCATTGCTACTAGTAACCAGTAACCAACAAACAACGCAATGACAGTAAACATGATCGGTTCAGTTCAACTGGGAATCTGGAAAATTTGATTTTCCATGCGAAAACACGTATTTTAGGCTAGACTTAGTTACACAGCTTATCAGAATGTAAAGTAAGTATACTTCTATTCATTAATGGAATAATATATTGACTAATCAATTAAATGCTGTCTTCCACAGGGATCGTAAATTTGTGACTTCTTTCTTACTCTTCAGGATGGTTTTTAGTTTTTTGAGCAAGGTTTTTATAACTTCATTGGAGGTGTAATATTCAATATGCTTAAGTTTATTTAAGGAATGTGTGCAAACCATAAATATGTTTAGTAGAAATAAAATAGCTCCTTTTTTTCGGTATTCATCCCAGGAGACATGTATAAGCTTCAGGAATTATATGGAAAATTAAGGCAAATAACGTGTACTTATAAATTAATTCATTGAAATACTCCAGTGACATAGCCATTAACTTTATGGCTGTTGAGTTGACGGTTCTGATTCGTCACCGGCAGTTTCCTCCCGTTCATTGCCTTCGCCGGTCTCTTCTTTGCGTGACTTGTATTTCAAGTTGCTAGGGCGATTCTTGTGTTTCGATGACGACTTCGCTTGCAGCCTTGCCTTGCTGTTTTTCATTACACGTTTAAAGAACTCATCGCACTTGACTTCCGTAAAATCCTTATCAGCCAGGCGAACGAGTTTTAGGAACAGCGATCGAAAGTTGACATAAAATTTCAAGGGAACTTTTCCGGATACTTCAGGTTGCGATGTGGACGGTGTGTTCATAATATTATTGTCATCATTAACCTTTGCATTTCCAGTCCATGAGCATGCGTGCATAAACTCCCGAGTAATGAAATAATCAATCAGTTTGTAGCAACTGTCCATTCCAGACGCCTTACCGTCAGTTCCGCAAATGAATCCCATGTTGTTTATGTACCTCTCAACAGTAGCCGATTCTTTCAGACTCTCTTCCAAGGCATTTAATTCAGGAAGAGAATCTACGGGTTGCATTAAAATCTTGGTTGGATCTTTTGGTGGTCCATTCCCGTACATATGATTCTCGATCAAAAAATCAATACCTGTCTGCATTTTAGCAATGGCCTGCATTAGTTTAATCTGGTTGGTAACGATTATTTGCTGATTTTCCCAAAGTGTTTGTTCGTTCTCAAGATTGGCAATATTCCGATCATTTTGGATTAATTCCGAAGGAATATTCACCGTTGATGATCCCTGTTCGCATTCGTTTGATCCAGCAGTAAACAACATGATTGTTTCAGTTCCTGTATTGATCTGGAATCATAGAATTTAAACTCTGTAAAAATGTTACGGGACCTACGTGTATAGGGTAATTATACCTGGTTTTGAATTTCATCCGGACAATCAATTGGAGCAGCATCAACTTCCTGACCAGGAATGAGAAACACCTCATTGAAATCCTTGATCGTATTTATGTTCCGGCTGGTTTCGGAACACATTTTTTTAGAAGATGGCGGATAAATGACTTCGTCCGCCTCCGTATCAGAAATAGATTCCATACGATCCAGCTCATTTTCTGCTTCGGCACGAGTCTTAAACTCTCTTTTTTTTACGCAATCGAGTCGCTCCCACTTTGGGGATGGAACGGAGAACTCTTCAAGCGATAGCTTTGCCACTGCACTTTTTTTTGGCCAATACAGGATTCCGTTCTGTTCCCATCCAGATGGAATAATCGTGAGGCATGTTTCGCCTCGTTCAATCGTCTGCACTATTTTGTACGGCATTTTTTCGTTCTCTTCCGAATAAATTTTCTTTCTGCAAACTATTTAGCTTGTTGCTTGAACTGATGTAGCTTGAACTGTCAAAACTCTTTTCTGGCAGCAGCTTGGTTACCATAAAAGCTGTTTGACAGCTAAACGGTGTTGCATATAGCAAAACAGCTTTGCAAAAATTAGTTTAGCCTCAACGTTATTTTCATGAATGCCATATCAAAACAAAATTTATTTATAGGTACTTTCATGAAAACAAAACAGCATTTTCATAATGGCTCATGAAAAATCAATGTTAATGCCGCTGCCATTTTTATTCCAATCTTTATGCAGGTTTATAATTTTCACATATTATGATAGATTTAATTTGACACGGTTTATTGTTATACGGCAGTTAATGTGGGATAATAATTGTATTAAATAAGAGTGATTGAGCAAATAATTCAACTTCAACGAAGAATTACACTTATGCCAAATAAAAACTAATTAGAAATTACAACGTATTTTGCAGGCGCACATATTTTTTCAGCACTTTTGAGGCACTTTACACAATGAATTTTATGTGGCACTTAAAATTTGGGCACTATAGGTTGAGACTTGAAAGAAATTATAATATATCAAGCTGAGATAAATATTTCACTTTGAAAATACTGACGTTTTATTTGCCAAGGGTAATTTTTTTCTTCAATCATAAGTTTTTTTTTTGCCGAAATGAATTTATTGAAACTAAATGAAATTTATGTATACAATTAAAATATGATTAAAACTGTTTTGAGTGGTTTTGGCAACCATCTAGAGGAAGTGGCACGAAACAGGTTTTTATAAATGTCATACTGCTTTTATCGCAGTTTACCTTTGGTTTTCAAGTGGTTTTTAATTCGGTTATAATAAAATCTTTTTGTCTTAATCCGATCTAGAACTGCCTCTAAAATATACCCTTCAGAACCTCTGCCAGGGTGGGCCAACTAGGCAAATTTTAGTCTTTATGAAGTTTTGGGGGAAGCAATCAAGACAAATATGCCTTGACCAGGGTTTTATGAATGTTGTTTTATAATACCCTTGTAGGAATTAATAAAACTTGAAATGTTACTTGGGCGATTTTCCCAGTGTTTTTGTTGTTTTTACCCAAATTTTCTTCAATTCTAGCTCTGCTTTTATAGTTTTGGGATGTTTGCGAAGTTCCGTTTTCATAATTGCCCAGAATTTTTCAATTGAACGAAGTTCCGGTGAATTTGGTTGGTTCATATCCTTTGGCGCAAAATTTACTCCGTTGGCTCGGTACCACTCCAATACGTTTTGAGCGTAGTGGCAGGATTCTAGATCAGGCCAAAACAGAGTTGATCCTTTGTGCTTCTTAATGAATGGCAAGAGACGCTTCTTAAGGCACTCTTCCGTGTAAATCGCACCGTTTATTGTTCCGGAAGTGATGAATGGAGCACTTATTTCACCACATCCGCAAATCGCCTGCCAGATTAGAAACTTCTTTGCAAATTTCGATAGTTTCTTCTTTCGAACATCCTCCGGAACATCGAACTTCGACTTGGCAACGAAATATTCTTGCCTTGGAAGTTGACGGAAGTCGGCCTTGACGTATGTTTCGTTATCCATCACGATGCAACCGGATTTGGTAAGCAGCTTCGTGTAAAGTTTCCGGGCGCGGGTTTTCGCAGTGATGTTTTGTTTTTCATTCCGGTTTGGGGCTTTTTGCACTTTGTAAACATGTAACCCAGCACGCTTCATGGTTTTCTGCACAAAACCGACTGACACCTTAGACTTTTTAGCGACATCTCGAATTGACATGTTTGGACGGTTCTTGAATTGTTGTACGACTTTCTTGGCCATTTTACTGTCCATTGGACCACTTTTACGACCACTCCCTTCCTTCCTTTGGACACTCAGACGCTCCTTGAAGGTTCTTATTACACGAGACACAGTTGTATTTGCAATTCCAAGCCTTTTAGCAATCCACCGGTGGGACGCCCCTGGATTTTGATTGTGAGTGCACAAAATTTTCTCACGGACAATTTCTTGTTTCGACGACATGAATAGAACTACTAAATGTATAACTATGAAACTGGGCAGATGTGAATAATACACTATGGATAAGATCTACTCTAATTTCTAGGTTTTTTACTCATACGATTCAAAAGTTACAGAAGATTTTCTGTGTGCCATTTTTATCGAATACACCCTTTATGTACCTGTTTGTCAGCTGCGGTTTTAGCACTCTGAACCAGAGCTCGAAAAAATTGACACCCGTCGTGAACTATGAGTAAAAAAAATATTCAGTAGGTACAATTTTCCTTCTCTTCATTTCGTTCTATCAGTCACGCAATATATTCGTGTTTACTATTTTGCTATGCTCAGTCATTCCGTTGTCCTCGTGTTCCACACAACTCATTCACACCACAGCAAAGTACACGGCTATTCAAGCCTCACGAGATTTTGGTTGCTTGACTGAATGTTCTTGTAACCAGTCATTCATTTTCGCGTTGGTGAGTGATTTTTTTTTGCCACAGGATTTCAAGTATTCCCGAACATGGCTGAAGGCAAAGGAAGCCAAAAGGCCAAATGGCCGAAATCGCTACAGAGTTTGTGGGGCATTTGTTCGAGAAAAAGCATTTGTAGGATCGATTCGAGAAGTTTTGGTTTTTTCCACTTCATTGATTCTCCAAATGAATGACTGTTCTTTCGTCTTCACGGTAGAACGTTGAAATTGAATAATTTTTTTTCACTTACGTACATTCACTGCTTTCTGGAACGAATGAATGATCAAAGTAAAGCAAAACAAAACAAGTTGACTCATCTTGCACAAGAGATTCATGAAGGCAAATTTGTGTTTACTTCATGTACGCTAGGAACAGTGCGTGATGACTAATATTTTGACTCAGTCAGGGTGCAATTTGAGAATTGAATATGATATTTTTAAGCTCTGCTCTGAACACGTCTTCTGGCTCTGAGACAACTAGCGCAAAGGATGCTGAGTTGCTCATTCCACCAGTAAGCTGGGCGCCACTTGTTCCTCGGGTCTAGTTTCCTCGGCATGGTTGCGTCGCATGCCCTTACTAACTTATTTGTCAGCTCATCCGCGTTTTGGTTCGAGAGTTCAAGGTGACTAAACTAAGAGTGCCTTGTCGAAGCCCTTCGTCTTCCACTTCCACTCGCAACTATTTGTCTTTCGTATTGCGACAGGATTTCACTGGCCGATGGAATACCGGATCGCCAGATGGTCGCTATGGGTATACTCCTCACACAATCTGCAGTTCATATTTGTTTTCAGCGACTGATTACGGTTCGTTATGCCCCTAGACGCGTCCTCGCATTCGTCGCAGTTCTGTCTGTCTGTCTGTTTGTCTGACTCATTCTTACAGACTCGAAAACTACTGAATCGACCGGCGTGAAAATTTGTACATAAGGGTTCATAAATTTCTTATGAAAGTTAAAGAACCTTCCCTTCTCTTGAAGGAGGGGCTCCCATACAAATGAAACACAATTTTCTGCATAACTCGAGAACTAATCAAGCAAAGGAACCCTAATTTAACATGTTCGAGTTTTTGGAGGCAAAAAAAGTTTCCTCCTCCAAAAGGAGAGGCTCTCATAAAAATGAAGCTGCATAACTCGAGAATTAATAAAGCAAATGAAACCAAATTTGGCATGCAGGCTTTTCTGAAGGCAAAAAATGTTTCAATGGTGGTTTGAGACCCCTCTCATCTTTAGGAGGGAGGGTTCTCATACAAATGAAACAGAAATTTCTGCATAACTCGAGAACTACTAAAACAAATGCAGCCAAATTTGGCAAATGGACGTTTTCGGAGACAAGAAATGTTTCTATGGTGGCTTGAGGCTCCTCTCATAAGAGCATGGTTCTTATACAAATGATACAGAAAATATTTGAATAACTTGAGAACTTATAAAGCAAATGGAACCAAATTTGGCATGGAAAAGTATTTGAAGGCGAGAAATTGTCCTGATCTTTGGAAGGAGGGGCTCTTATACAAATGAAACACAAATTTCTGCAAAACTCGCTAATCAAGCAAATGGAACTAAAATGGGCATGTGGGAGTTTTTTGAAGTATTTTTTTGTTCTTTGGTGGTTTGAGATCGCTGTCTTATCTGGAAGGGATGGATCTCATTCAAATGAAACAGAAATTTCTGCATAACTCAAGAACTAATCAAGCAAATGGGACCAAAATTGGCATGTGGGGTTTTTTGAAGACAAAAATTTATTCTACAGTAGTTTAAGACACTTCCTTTTTTGGAATGAGGGGGGGGGGACTCTCTTACAAATGAAACACAAACATCAACCAAACCTGAGAGTTATCCCTAATGTTATGAACATTTGTATGCAGGAGTTTTTGGGGTCGAAGAAGGTTCTTATGATGGTTCGAGACTCCTTCCCCGTCTTAAAGAAGGGGGGGGGGGGGGCTTCCAATAGAAATGAAACATAAATTTTTGCATAACACGTGAACTAATCAAGGCAATGGATCCAAATTTGGGGGTTTTTGGAAGCAGGATTTTTTTCTATGATGGTTCGAGACTCCTCCCCTCTCTTGAGAGGTGGGGAGGGGGGTGACTTTGATACAAATTAAACTGAAATTTCAACCAAAGTAGAATTATCCAGGTAACTAGAACACAAAATATGTATTTCTCGGGTAGGCAGTATGTTCTGATAAAATTTTAAACCCCTTCTTAGTCCAGAATGCGGGATGTTTGAGTTACTCTCAGTGCTACATTACGCACAAGATGTTAATTTAAGGGTATGCAAGAGAAAATTGCGTTCAAACTGACAGGATACGGCGTAAAGACTGTATTTTAGCGTGTGGGTAAAAATTATTGAAATTTTAACTGAATGTATTTCATTGTGTTGTGTCAATTGTGTTATGAGTTTCGTGAAAATTGGTCGAGGATTTCAGTGATTGCTTCGAACGAAGAAATAGTGCGCCAACAAATTTTGGGCACTCACTTCGAAAACCCAAACGCTTCTCATCGATGGATCGGAAAACAGCTCGGAATCGCACATTCAACCGTATCTCATGTGATCAAAACGTTCAAGGACCGTAAGACAACCAAGCGGAAAAATGGTAGTAGCAAAAAACGTGGTACATAAAATCCGGAGAAGGCCAGGATGGTATTGAACCAATTTAATCGTTATCCCAACATTCCGATCAGGGATGTTGCGAAAAAGGCGAAAGTTTCAGTTTGCTTTGTGCAGAAAACAATGAAACGTTCTAGATTGCATGTGTACAAGGTCCAGAAGTCACCGGAGCGATAAACAGAACTCGGTGGCCAAAACTCGTGCAAGAAAACTGTACAGAGAGTGGCTCACAAAACCATTCTGCGTTGTGATGGACGATGAGACCTACATTAAAGCCGACACCAAACAAATGCCAGGACAGGAACACTACGTCGCCACCTCTAAGTAGGCCGTTCCGGAGAGTGTACGGAAGAAGAAACTGTCGAAATTCGCCAAAAAATTCCTTGTCTGGCAGGCGATCTGCGGATGTGGCAAAATGAGTCAGCCCTTCATCACCTCTGGGACCGTCAACGGACAAATCTACAAGGACGAATGCCTCCAAAAACGACTTCTGCCCTTCTTGAGATCTCGCGATGGCCCGACACTGTTTTGGCCGGATTTGGCATCTTGCTACTATGCCCGCCCGTCTTAGACTGGTACAAAGATAATAATGTAGTTTTTGTACCAAAAGACGTCAACTCTCTAAACACTCCGGAACTTCGCCCAATCGAAAAATTTTGGGCAATCATGAAGGCAAAGCTCGTTAAAACTCCAAAGCTGATAGAAAATGAACTTGAACTAAAGAAAGTGTGGTTAAAAGTAAGTAAGCAAGTGATAGGACCATTGCCAAAATTTGATGAAAGGGGTCAAGGCAAAGGTGCGGGCATTTGGGTTGGGAGAAGAGGTTCATTAAACCAATGATGTCAAAACTTAACCATTTAGTAATACTTTATTTCCAGAAAGTTTGAAAAGAATCGGGCTCAAGGAAAATTTTTGGTGACCTATTTTGTGTGTCCAAATTTCATCGAATACAGTCTTTAGTTTGAAGATAAATGTTTTCTCTATCAAATGCTTTTACACAGAAAGAAAAAACATGGTAGAAACTTACGATGCGAGGGTTAAAAGACTCACACCTACGTTTTATTTTGCAGAAATTACACACACTACCAGACGAAAATATTTTAGGAAATTTTTTTTCCAAAAAAAAACCATAAAAGTGCCAGTTCTACTTAATTTTCATTAACTTAGTTGCAGGTGTAGCACGGCTCGCACCGGGTTAAGCTAGTAAATAAATAAATAAGTAAACAAACAATACTTGAGCCATATATAAAGTCTGTATACAAGATCAGTTGACTGATTTTCCAGATTCGGTATTGAAAGCAAGTTCTGTTTTTTGGCACTTGCAAACCAAATTATACACTTTGGAAAACAAATCAAAAAACAGTTTTCTAGTTTGCTTGAAATGATATTTGTATATTATTTGGTCAAGAATGATGTTTTCATATAAAACAACAACAAAACGATTACTTCACGTTCCTTTCTTGGTAGTTTACTATTACTTCCTGCTTTTAGCATTGTTTGAAATAGCATAAACAGATGAGGCTGGATGGTAAAACAGTTTTTCAAATTACGCTTGAAAGTCACTTAGAACCAATTTAAACGAGTAGTAAGGATGCTGTTAGGGCCACTCAAGTGTGATGGTGGTTTTTAATGAGAAGAAATGGCAATTGGAAATATCACTTGAGAGCCTATCCGAAGTGATTTGTACAAACAGTATTGATCCTGTACGGAAAACTAAGCATATAGCTGGTTTACTGTATCGGGAAAGTAACCATTTCAACCATGCTTAGTAGCCCTTTTGTAGCAATTTAAACCCACAGTACGCTGTTGGAGTCACTCACAAAGCGGTGGGGTTTTCATTACCTGTATCTGGTGTTGTTAACAGATTGCAAAGTTAGTTCTCATAAAATTCCGTTCAACAATTTCCAGCTAGACTACTCTATTATAAGCAACTACGAATGGGCAGAACCAATTACAGTGGAAAAGTGCAATTTATCTTGAGACCCTTTATGAGACAGCAAAACACATCCTTCAATGGGTCTCGTTTCCGTTTGCGTCTGTGTATGCTGGAACAAGTGTGATCCGTGTAATGTTAAATTAATTGTCTCTGGTTGCCTCGCGGGTGGAAAATTGTTTAACATGTGTCCACGGGAACTACCGTAATACGATCCTCTCGTAGGTGGAAATATATGGTCGGTTTGCATATGCATTTCTGCAGAGTCCCAGCATGTGACAATTTCATTTATGCTCTTGTTCGAAATTGACAGGTTGCGCGAGCGCGGATAATTAAGTATCGGATATCATTGTTCAAACAACTTGCACGGTTAACTGCGAAGAAAATATCCAAACGCTAAAATTCGTCAGCATCATCTCGCTTTCCATGATCAATAATAACAGTCTTACAATATTGCAACCGCGGAGAGCCACATTCCAAACTGCGATTCCCATCGCGAAACAGTCTTATCACACAAAAGCAGCCTCTTTCAATTTCGGTATTGTTCGGCAGATGGCGCATATCTACACCGCTTACATGCTCCTTCTTTCCCATAAGGAGCCCAGCGATGCGATAAGGGTACACATAAATTTGAACCCCGCTGAGATCTCAAGTTGCTGCTAAAAGTACTTTCGATGTCTTCCTCTCTTCCTGCGCGATCAACCGCGCGTTGCCGAGCTCGCTTAACTTTAAAAGAATGACAATAATAAAATCAACAACAACAACCAGCAGATACCAGAAGCAAATGCAGCAGCTGAAAATAATAATAAATGCTAAACTTTACGGGCGACCATTGGCGATCTGATAAATCTGTATAGTTCGTCGTTGGCGATGTCGTCGGCTGGGGGTGGCGCGGTTCCGCGTGGCGTGGATATCAAATGAAGATTTCATATCCCAGCCATCGTCGTCGTAGTCGTCGTCGTCGTCGTCTTTGTCGAGTGAGATAGAGCGAGAAAGAGTCACACGGTCTATTGTTGTCTGGGCATTGCGGACTCAATACTCGCGGCCACAGCGGGAATCGGCGACGGAGGACGAATATGATCTGCGCGGAAATATATCGCGATATCGTTTATTACAAGATTTTAGCAAATCGCTTTTGTTTGGCGATGTTGTACTTTGAGAAAGAACAATATCTTGTTGATATTTCTTGAGCGGTTTTTTCTCTCTCTCTTTATTTTGTGTGTGATTGGTTGTGGTGACAGTAAGGAGTTCCAGTGCCGTGGGGAATGGAATTAAATGGGCGATTACGCTTCACGGAGGGAATGTTTTGTTTTGTATGAAAATAAGCAGTAGTTATCATTGATATTTTGGAAAATCATGAAAATTTACAAACCTTCTTTTATGTACATCAAACAATACTGGTTTTAGATATCGTTATTTGAATTTTGATAGTCAAGCTCATATTGGAACTACGAACCGAAAGTAATCACTATAGATTTCAGTATTATTTCTTGAGCCGATATTTACAGATGCAGCCTGTTTGGTGAAGTTTTTGATGTTTCTGTTGGGAGAAAGACCGCGCATTTTGAAACTTCCCAGCAAAATATTTACAAATTAGTTTCATTTGGACGTAAACAACAAAACGCAGCTAAGAGTTGGTTGGTTGACGGTTAATCGTTAGTGTATTTATAATATAATAACCGAAGCAGGCTTTACAACACCAACATAATACCTCTCAAGTATTTTTTGATACCCGAAAAGGAATCGAATATCTTGATTAGGGAACTTGGATTGATGATCGGTGCATACAACGTAATATACCAAAGGATAATATCATAAAAATGAGTATTGGCTGAATAATGGTGCCTCCAGAGCACGGCTATTGAATATCCTAGTGGTCCGAGGGAGACAACGCTTTTGCGAGGTAAGAGATGTTTTAGGAATGTGTGATCTTCCAAACATGCAAACGATATACGAATGCCTTTGTATGTCTGACCTTAGAATGTAATGGGACCCAACTAAGTAAACTCTGATTGAAACCTAGCCTCGATAATTTAAACAGCAATAAAGGAATATCAACTCTATCAAACGCTTTACTAAAGTCAGTATATAACGCTTCAACATAATTTCCTTTATCCATTGCGTTTAAGGAAAATGTTACAAAATTCAACAAATTGGTAGTCGTTGATCGCCCTTTAGCAAAACCGTGTTGTTTGGTAGATAATAAATTTTTAACTTGTGAGAAAATGTTGTTGTTGACTATCGATTCAAATAACTTAGGAATACAAGATAATATCGCAATTCCACGATAATTTTTTATGTCAGATTTTTTGCCGCATTTAAAAATCGGCATCAGAAAGGATTCCTTCAAAACTGAAGGAAGAATACTTGATTCAAGGGATGAATTGAATAGCCAAAACAAAGGTTTTACTAGCTCTTTCGATACTGCTTTTAGAAAAGCAGGCGGCAGACCATCAGGTCCAGCTCCCTTAGAAGCATCCAATGTATTTATTGAAAGTAGAATTTCGTTAAGTGATATGTTATTAACTGTTACATCACTGATTGTTTCAGGAAGGTACGAGAAATACTGATAATCCCGATCATTAACGTCATGAGTAGTGTAAACATCCTGGAAGAAGTCTGCGAATAAGTTGCTGATTTCGTTTGGAGTTTTGCCTGTTTTACTGTCTAACTGCATTTTTGATGGAAAATTATTCGACTGCTGTTTGGCCTTAACGAAACTGAAAAAAGATTTTGGGTCTATCTTTATATTATTTTCTACTTCAATGTTGTAATCCTCATAAGGATTTTTAATTTCTAAGTTCAACTGGTCACATATGGTTAAGTATTTTGTAAGATTCAAATCATTTTTATCTATTTTATAGGCTTTATGTGCTTTTTGTTTTCGATGTTTCAGGTTGATTATTTTTCTATTATACCTTGCTGGAGCTTTAGATTTGATTGATTTTTTCCTTTGCTTCTTAGGTACTGTCGTCTCTAAAATCTCGTATATTACTTGGTAGAACTTGTTCACAGCTAGCTCTATGTTCAAATAACGAATTACATTTTGCCAATCAAAGGAGCTTAGTTTATTTTTGATAACATCGTATATTGCATGTTTAAAGTCATAATAGGTTTCGGTTAAATCACCATCCAACACTGTGGTGTTGTCATGTATAAATATGGAGTATTCAATCGCGGTGTGGAATACCTCATTTTTCCATAAAGGATCGGCTGATTTCGTCACGCAGAAATCATCGGTCATATTAGTAAATAACAAATCTAAAAAACAGTTGTTATGATTTCTTACATGGTTTATTTGATTAAGTCCCAACTCTGAACTTTTGTCAAATAGAGTGCGGAGCGTTTCTTTATCTCCCAAATTTGGTACCAAAAGAGATTCATTTTCATCATCAACGATAAAATTTGCTGCCCGTTGATTGAAGTCACCGTAAATGTGAAGATTCGTTTCAGACTCAAATTTTGAAATTATGTTAGCAGCAATACAAAAGAACCCAGACAACCACAAGTCGTATAACAATGTTGAAATACTATCATATATTCTTATATTCTTAGTCAAAATCGCAATTAATTGTGGCCTTTATCGTATTATGTTTAAGTTAAATCGTAAAGAATGTAATTTTTCGACTTCTATGCGATGCATCATTTATTCATCGTACTGCGTCACAAACTAAATCGGATATACATCGCTAACCTTTTAAAATCGAATTTTTTATTACAGATTCAATCGCATATGATGTCAAATAAACTCGTTTAAGAAAACAATGAAATTTGCACGTATATGGCCTCCACTTTTGCACGTATAAGCCATATTTTTGCATTCTATACGATTTGTTTACTTACATATATGTTTGTATATTATAAAAACAACTTTCAATATACGTGCATTTTGGTTGTCTGGGAACGTATCATATGATTCTTTTTTGGCAAATTCAGGAGGAAAGTACACAGCCGCAAAAATATGAACTTGAATTCCAATAAAAGATTTGACCCAAACGTGGTCAAATTCCTTGCATTTATGTGAATCAATTTGTTCCGATTCATAGTCGCTGCAAACTGCGATTAAAACTCCACCATCAGATTTCTTATTGGATAACGATTTGTTGCGATCATCCCTAAAGACGTTAAAGCGATCGCCAACCACTTCCTCATTTTTTATGCTGCTGTCCCAACTCGTTTCCGTGCCTAAAATAACGGGAAAGTTGCAAGCGGCAACCCGTCTATAAATTTCGTTTACCTTTACCGAACTTTTCGTTCTATTGAAATTTTGACAATATATGTACTTCATATATATATACTTATATACAATATATAACTTCCTTACTTTCATTGATTACATTACACTCAAGCGGTAAAATAGGCTCTAAAGTCATCGGGTAGTTTTGCAGCATGGATTCGTCTACAGGATAGGGATTCTGCAGGAAATATACCATAAAGAATGCCTTAAGAAGCGATTGATACCATTTCTACACATTCATGACGCTCCCTCGCTATTCTGGCCTGATTTGGCATCTTGTCACTACGCCAAAGATGCTTTGGAATGGTATAACGCGAAAGGAGTCCATGCTGTACTCAAAGTGGCGAATCCACCTAACTGCCCGGAGTTGCGACTTATAGAGCGGTATTGGGCTCTCGTGAAGAGGAAACTCTCTCTATATAAACAACAAGCTACAACTATAGAAAAATTCTAAAATTAATGCTAAATTTAAGATAACTAAGAATGCTAACATAAAAATAGGCATATTTGTATAATTACAAGTTTTACCAGGCCAGATTTTTTCCGCGAACAAGCCTTAGCAAGACTTTTGTTAACACCCTGTTTTCCGTTTTACAGCACGTTTAAAACTATACAATTGACTATACAATTCTGATCCCATCGGCAATTTGCGCATCTAGTTCAGTTAACTTTTGGAAAAAGTCACGGTGAGATGTACAAAAAAAAAAAACAGTATCTTTATAAACAAAGAACAACGATTCAACTCTGTATTGCCTGTATCCCTGATTTATTCAGCACGATGTTACTTAAAAAAGCATATGAACGGGTTTTAGAACATTGGAATAAGTTGAAGGAGATGCGGAAATACATTCAACTAAACACACCTTTTGTTGCATTCACTTGATCCTGTTTCAAATGACATAATTTCTCATAAATTATTTGACAACGTGCTTTGTTTTATACAAAAAAAACCGCGGAGGAATTGAACTTCTTTGTGTGTAGGTTTGATGCATTGACCTAGTTTTTCGCATGAAAGATATTAGTTTTATATTAAAAAAAACAATTATTTATAATAGTATTCAATCTTTTTTGGGAATTGTTGAAAAATTAGATTTTTATCTTCAAAAGCAGTGTTTGGAAAATCATTCCCAAATTATATTCATTGAGTCCAAGGGTAAGTCGCTTAGAACATTGTGCCAGCCACGATGTCTTACAAACTAGACGAATATGTTTCCTAACAGCGGCACTTTGTTTTTCAATCCTAACCACATGTATGACACACGGAGGCACACTTTTGACAGCTGAGCGTATAGAAATATGAAACCAGCAACCTTGCCAATATGCATTGTCTGGTTGCTAGGCTCAGCAGAAAATAACAATTTAGGCTGTCAACACATCGGCACATTACGGGAATTCGTAGAACATTGCAATGCTTGTTGACACAGTAAAAAAAAACAGCACAGGAGAAAAGATTGAGTCTCTTTGTGGGAAAAAGTGTCACGCACCCCCGAGGTGGACAGAGCAACAGTACAGTCGGATGCTGGATGCGCTCACCGACAATTTGGTCGGACGACAGTCGGTTATCATCGGAGGAGACTTGAGTGCCTGGGTTGTGGCATGGGGCAGCAGAATGACCAACGCAAAGGATTACGGTCTACTGGAGGCTCTGGCAAAGTTGAACTTTACACTGTGCAACGAGGGCCTTACCGGTACATTCCGTAAAGATGGCCGGGAATCCATCGTCGACGTTACGTTCTGTAGTCCGTCGCTGTTGAAAATCATGAACTGGAGGGTCAGTGAAGACTACAGCCATCAGGCGAACCTTCACGTTGTCGTGGACGTCGATATATTGCGAGAGGAAGTGGAAAACGACGGATTTTGACAAGGACGTCTTCGTTAAAGCGCTTCGAGCAGAAATGGGAACTTCGTAACAGGAAGCTCGGGAGCTAACAGACACACTAGCGAGGGCGTGCAAGGCGTCGTTGCCGAGGAAATTGAAGCTCATGAACCGGTGGCGTCCAGTGTATTGGTGGAACGAGACTACGTACCCTCCGTGTTGTGATTGATGATTATCGAGATTTTCTCTCCGTGTTGTGTGCCTCCGAGCCAGGAGACGCTACCAGAGGTCAAAACCCGAAGCGGAGAGAGAAGAACGGAAGATTGTGTTCCGTGCAGCTAGAGCAGCTTTCAAATAGGAGATCATGATTAGTAAATCGATCTGCTTAAAACAGCTGTGCCGAGAAGCTGATGCCGATCGCTGTTGCAACGCTTATCGGATAGTGATGGTGAAGATCAAAGGTCCAGCGACACCGACTGAAATGTGTCTGATTTAATTGAAGATTAAAACGTTGACGGGCTTTTCCCGTAGCACAATGCAATGGAGTGGCCACCTACACCATACAACAAATGCCAGAGAGATCTCAAATGAAGAGCTGCAGGAAATTGCAATGGGTCTGAAGTTGGGAAGAGCTCCCGTGCGGATGGATTACCCAACGTTCAATTGAAAAACGCGATCACGGCGCTCCAAAAATGTCTGAATGAAGGTTGTTTTCCGAACATATGGAAGATCCAGAAGTTGGCGCTGCGAACCGGGCTGCAGTATCGCCCATATGCATGCTGAATACCCTTTACAAGCTCCTGAAAAGGATCATCCTTAACAGGCTGACGAAGAGCACGGAAAGCGAGAGCGGTCTATCTAAAAGGCAGTTCGGATTCCAAAAACAAATCTCGACGGTGAACGCAATGCGAACAATCGTTCAGAGCGCATAAAGGCCAGCCAAACAGAAGAGACGCAGCAATCGGTTCTGCGCCGTCGTTGCTATTGACGTGATAAATGCTTTCAACAGTTCTTACTGGGGGGCCATCGTCAAAGTGTTACAGAAAATGCGAATCCCTGACTATTTGTGCAGGATACTTGGGAGTTATTTCCAGAACAGAATTCTGGCATTTGAAACGGAGTAGGCGCGGAAGTCGGTTATGGTCACGGTAAGAGTACCACAAGGTTCCATCCATCTGACCCAACGCTCTGGAACGTGATGTACGATGGAGTAGTAATGCTGAATCTGCCCAAAGGGGTTGAGATTGTCGGATTTGCGGATGATGTGATCCTAACGATAACCGGTGGGATGTTGTAAGACGTGGAGAAGCTAACGGTGGAAATGTTCGATATCATTGAAACATGGATATAGTTCTGGCCAGCAATCGAAAAGCAATCGGTTCAGTACGTCAGCGTAGGAGGGCAGTTTCCTCAAAGTGTGCACTGAAGCATCTAGGAATGATGGTTGACGACCGTTTTAGTTTTAACGCCCATGTAGAGTACATCTGCGACAAGACGGCAAAGGTGGTCAACGCAATATCAAGAATCATGCCGTACGTCGGTGGACCTAGGAGCAGCAGGAGGCGTATTGTGGCGAGTGTGAACCTTATGTTCCGGCTCATGGCCATGCGTGCCGTGAGCGCCTACAGACCTTTTTTGACGGAGGCTGTATGCGTTATCGCCGGAATGACTCCAATTTGCATCACCCTGGCTGACGGTATCGAATGCTATCAGCAAAGAGACGTCGTTAACGTAAGGAGGACGGTCAGAGCGGACTCGTTGGCTATGTGGCAGCAAGAGTGGAACAACGCGGATAGTGGAAGGTGGACCCATCATGGAGAGGTGAATTGATGCAGTTTCTGTCAGGCCACGGTTGTTTTCGGAAATATCTGCATCGGTGTGGTCTGGTCATGCAGCGTCACCCTTCTGCCCGGAGGGCGTGCACGTGAAGGAAACACCGGAGCATGTGGTTTTCGAATGTCCTAGATTTGCTGCTGTTCGAAGGGAGATACCGGATGTGAGCGTGGACAACATAGTTGAGAAAATGTTTTGGGATGAAAGCATGTGGAACGCTGTCGATAGAATAGTCACAAGCATTCTAACCGAGCTGCAGCAAAAGTGGAGATGCGGTCAGCGAACGAGAGAAGCGGAGTAGTGTGAGACGTACGGAGAGAGAACAATGTGCTTGACGTTGGGTCGTCGGGGTGCCGCCGTTGAACCGGAAGTCATTGCCAAACCAAAATCGTCGGACCGACTTCGGCACTCGATTTTTCATGCAATAGTAGAAGGACGAAGAAGTGTTTCGAGTATGTAGGACCCCGCCAGTGCGGACGTCATCCACAACCGGAACGGTCGGACAACATTTACAACTCGGATATGGAAACTGTGCTCCCTGCGATATCCGTTGGTTGTAGGGGCACCATCAGTGTGGACGTTTCCACACCGGAACTGGTGGACCACCTGCGGTGCTGAGGAGAGTCAGTGAGGTACGAAGAGAACCGAAAATAAGGTGACGATAGGAGAGCAATGGTAGATAGAAGTGATACCGAAGCGCCAAAAGAAAATGCCATCATCAAAAAGGAATGTCAACAGATAGTGCCGGGGAAGGGGAGGGGGCTATGGCTGGAAGACCGAGATGGAATTTAGTCGGTAGAAGATATAAAGCCCAAACATCAGATTTCTTTTTTTCTGGTCTGAGTTCGACGCTACACCAAGCAACCAAAAGTTCTGATATAAGAATGTTTCTTGGCTTAACTAGCAAATCGAAGGATTATGTTGAGAAATCCATGCAGCTTACTTTTTAAGTAATCAACCGAACTTTCTAGTTCGCATTCAACGAAAACGGAGTGTGCCATGACTCCGAGCAGACGTGTTTTTTCTCCTGTCATTTTTTTCACTACTTACCTGTTGGCACAAAAAATGATTTTAACTATTATATCACCTATGAATAGTTCTATAGACTGAACAATTTGAATAGAAATGTTAGAATGTGAAGAAGGCAAGTGAAAACAAAGTTTTAGTGCAAATGTGGAAGACCAAGAGAAGGATACCTTGCCTTGCCGAACAGCAAAAGGAAGTAAAATTGCTTTCCAATTGTTCAAAAATTTTCAGTGTTATGGATCCTAAAAAGTGTTAAAATGTGGATAAAAATAGTGAAGTGACTGGAACTGTAAAAATAAAGGAAAAGATTTCAGTTTTCATCTGTGAAAATGGCGTATTAAGAAGTACCGGAAAACACAGCTGACCGTAACGTCATTTTGAGGAGAACGGGAGAAAGACGGAGTGGGCACTACTCTCTAAAATAGAAAAATTGGTATCAGTTTGAAGCAGATAAGTACAACTTTCATCAATTAAATTGTTTAATATTTTGAATATATTGAAAAATACCTAAAATATTAACCCTTGCAACAGCACGCTAAAAATCTGATAAAATATTTCTTACTTGAAATGTTTTTAAAGCTTCAAAAGTAATTATTTTTTAACAACTAAATTGGGAAGACAAGTCGGAACTTGTGGACGACGATGCGTCGTGGCTCTTGAAACTCCTGCAAGCGCTCACACCGTTGATATGCTGGGGGAAAATTATCCCTATTGAAGGTGGTGTTAGTTTGCTTGAGGGGCACGAGGAAGGTGCTGTTAATCTCGACGGGTTTGCGCCAAAATTTGGTGTACAGCATTAAATGTTGATAGTTTTTATAGTTCACTAGTGAAATTATTTAGGAAACAGTGCTGGGAACAGTGCCATGAATTTAACGTTTGAAACTTTTTTTCCCTCTTTGTTTACAAAATCAGATACGTCTGTTTGAATAAGTTGTCGAGATTTATCTAATTCAAATTAGCTGTCTACAAATTGTTGTTTTATCGGTACAGGTAGCATGGGCTGGATTTTGAGTTGCTCCCCATTAAAAGTGCTGAGGCGATCATATTTATGTTGAGTTGTGTGGAAGTGGGAATCAACGGATAAAACCTGAATAAATAGGGATTAACGAATATTTTCATTAAACTTCTTAGCTCAGCGTGCTCATTAGAATTATGGCTGCTTACCAAAACCATGTGACGAGAGGAAAGAGCAACATGAGAAGAATTAGAGTCTCATTTCAACAATAATATGTATCTATTTTATTTCCAGCATTGCATAGTGATTACTTTATAAATTCACATATTGAATTCTTATTTGAAGTAACACAGCGTTTGAATATTTGGAGTTCCACGATATCATCGTGGAATGACCGAAGTCTAAGTACAAATTTAATCGAAAAATTCTTAGTAATTGCAGATTTACTGTATATAACAAATGAGATCCCTCATTTATATGCTATAAATTGTTCAAAATTAAGGTTTAATTTCAGGTAACTGTGGTAATACAAATACGTAGAGTGTCTATTATATAGAATCCAGCTCGGTTTATAGATTTTCCTTCACGGTTGATGCCCCGTAGTGGGCTTGATTGCTTTGACGCTTGTTGTATGTCATTGATGTGCTGCAAGCATCAATATTAAAAGAAAATAATAATAATTCAACGTCATCTAGCCCAGTTGTTTCCAAGATGTTTTCTCGTACTGGCTGCGTTCGTATTGTATTAGATTAGAATAGATCAGTGACCAACCTTTGGATATCCAGTTGAACCAGTGGAACCTATGAGATCCACTACATATGGTGGTGCAAGGAGACGGAACAAAACATCAACATTTACTATTCTCATATATTATTTCAGGTCATCCATGGAGTTACAAGTTTTTAAGGTATATTTTTTAAATCGTGGCTATAATACACTGTCTAAACTTTCATGTTCATAGTATATACGCGGAAACTTCTACAATTGCAGCAGGACAACAATCTGCAGATATGTGTATTAGTTGATATCATTTTAAAATACAGCTTCCTGTTTTATATACTCTTCTATATGACATTGCATTTTTATTTTTATTTTTACTTTTATTATTATCAATATCATAATTATCATTTCACGGATTTTCAAGATTCACTTTGATATTATTTTATTATTTTTACCTCGGAGCGTATGGTACGGTATGTCCACGCATCCTTCCTCCTCTGTGGATTCACAAATGCGTTGTGGTTCAAATCTATTCATTTGAATCCAACTCATTTTACAGAATCATCTTTTGCGGTTAATGCAACGCAGTAGGCCTGGCCGCTTTGACGCTTGTATTATGTCTCTGATGTGCTGCAAGCATCAATATTGACAAAAAAATTATTGGGCGTTATCTAACCCAATTATTTCCAGGATGCTTTCCCGTACTGGCTGCGTTAGTATTAGATTAGATTAGATTAGATTAGAACTTTCTAGTTCGCATTCAACGTTCAAACTTCTAGCAGCATTCATTCTAGAAAAAACTTTGAAGTTCTCAAAAATTCATTCAAGTGGTTGTAGAGAACGCTACTCAGCTCAAACAGTATCTCAAACGAACTCAACAAAAACCAAACAAATACAAAAGTCATTAACATTTGGTATTTTTGATCTTCTTAATCCTGCCGCAAATTTATTTTTAGAGTGCTGTGTTGTTAAATGATAATTGAATTCAATTTGATGATTTTTCTTAAATAAATTATTTTTTTATAAATACTTATTACCTGGCCTCCAACTTGAGTCCTCCTATTTAAAACCGGATATTTACCACTGTGCCATATGAACGAGGTGGGTTATGTTATGATTATACTCAAAGCGTTGATTCCATGCATTAGCACTTTTTTGTTCCCATAATTTTATCTGAAACTTAAAGTCTCAGGTGAATGCATCTAGAACTCAATCTGAACTACAAATTAATTAAGTTTACCAGGAGGCCGGTCTAGTTTCTAAAATAGATTTACGAACTCGTTAAACACACACAGACACATACACACCTGTTTGAATACCATCAAACATACGCGAAGCTAGTACCACAAGTAACAATTTTAGTTTTATTCCAGCCGTATAGCACTCCTCCTTGCTTTGTCGATAAAACTACATTAAAAACTGTTTTGTCTACAACACCTCCTCTATGGTTACTAAGACAAGTTAGTAAAACCTTTATATCTTTAAACCATATAAATTATGCAAATGTTCTAGTGAAAGATGTTATGACCACTTGAGAACCTTCATAAAACCTTTTGGTTGCCATGAAAACCAGCATACAGCCAAATAGCCACAGCTGCCAAATTTCTTTGTGATATCGTGGTTTTGATTGGATTATTATTTATTATTTACATGGCATAATGTCACAATACTAAAACATATCCTGATACACAATAACTCTCCATAATGCCTGATTCGTGGCTGCTCCTCTCCAATCCCTTGAGCACCTTGTAACCCCTAGGTCTGGCTCCACCTGGTCTGACCATCTTGCTCGTTGCGCCCCACATTGCCTTGTACCATCCGGATTCCCTTCGAACGGTTCGCCGGCGAGTTGCGCGAGCTCATGGTACATCCTTTGCCTCCATAGTCCGTAATCCTGTACTCCAGCAAAGAAGGTTCTTAACACCCGTCGCTCAAAAACTCCGAGTGCTCGCAGGTCCTCTTCAAGCATTGTCCACGTCTCATGCCCGTAGAGAACAACCGGTCTTATTAGCGTTTTGTACAGGATGCACTTCGTACGGGAGCTAAGTCTGTTTGACCGTAGTTGCTTGTGGAGCCCATAGTAGGCACGACTTCCACTGATATTCCGCCTACGAATCTCACGGCTGTTATCATTGTCCGCAATAACCACACTCAAAAAAAATCGACACGTCACATCCACGTGAAACGCACGTAATTTTCGTCCACTGCCAAAACCAGTAATAAACACGTGGAATTCACGTAAGCGCTACGTGATTTTCACGTAAATTCACGTTCTATGTGAAAATCACATAAATGTTACGTGATTTTTCACGTACAATTCACTGGCACGTAAGGTTTACCTGATTTTACTGAAGAAAATTTGGTTACGTGTTCAGGTGGAAGTTACGTGAAATTTCACGTGAAAACAACGTGTCGATTTTTTTGAGTGCAGTGATCCGAGATAGACAAATTTTGGTTGGACTGCTTTGTTCGAAACTCTTCTTTTCTGATTCATTTAGCAGTATAGGTATACATCGATAGTACGTACATTAACTTTCTCACTTCAAAACGCAATTGCATAAAAACTACTGATCGTATCGGAAATCTAATACAACCAAAAGAAAACACAAACTTCTGCCCTTCTTCTGGTTGTATTTGTTTCAGATCAATTTGTAGTTTTTGTGCAATTGCGATTTGAAGGTAGAAAGTTGATGTATGTACTATCGAAGTATACCTGTAAATAATATCTAAGAAAACAGTTTCAGTGTTGCCGGAAATTTTGCAAAATATTCAGAAGAATTTTAGTTGTTTTTAACGTATCATGCTTCAAAACAAATGCGCATTTAGTTTTAGGCTGAAAGTTGAAACGATATGAGCCAAAAATTAATGCGCCTTGGAAATTATGCGAGTTTACAACAACTAAAACAAAATTAAAACAAACATATTAATCATGAATTTCCTCAAAACTGATGGAATTCAAAAGTGATACCTAAAAGAATGCTAAAATTGGTATTGTTCATTTGAATTACAATTAAAACTTGGTGCATTTATTTTTCGACGATTCAATTATTTCTAATATTTCATCACAGTTTTTCCAAAAAGCCATTTCATCTTCGCAATGGCTACTATAAAACTATATGGTCATTTGATGACTTCCCCTAATGCCAATTTGCTGTTTAATGCATTAACTGGAGGCAAAATGGTTTTCAAGTGATTTTTCAACTGACCATAATGAGATAATATGAATGAGTCCTTAACCGGCATTTCAAAACAGCATTTTACGAGTTCTTAAAGTTGCAGAAATAAAACCTTGATAGTAAAGGGTGATACGATCAAAATTTGGTCAAGGGAAAACGCGTGTAAATCGGTGAAATCGTTTATTTAAAGAATCAAATTAAATTTCTTTTTCAAGTTCAATTAGTATAAAAATTCAGGAGAAAATATTCAGTTAGGGCTTCCGCTTTTCCAAACCGAATTGCCGGAGCCTTACGCTGACCCCTGCCATCAGATTTTGTACAGCCACCTTGTCCACCTTGCTCGTCCTTAGCAGTTTTTTTGGTCTTCTTTAGGTTCCGCTTGACAATAGCCCAGTATTTCTCAATTGGGCGGAGCTCTGGCGTGTTGGGAGGGTTCTTGTCCTTGGGAACCACCTGCACGTTGCTGGCGGCGTACCACTTGATGGCCTTTTTACCGTAAATGCGCAAGATGCCAAATCCGGCCAAAACAGTACTGGAACAACCGTGTTTCTTCAGGAAAGGCAGCAGACGTTTATTCAAACACTCTTTCACGTAAATTTCTTGGTTGACAGTCCCGGAAGCTATGAAAATGCTGCTTTTCAAGCCACAGGTACAGATGGCTTGCCAAACCAGATATTTCTTTGCGAACTTTAACAGTTTCGTGAGCTTGAAAATATCTGCTACCTTTCCCCTTCCTTTTGCCGTATAAAACTCCTGTCCCGGAAGCTGCTTGTAGTCGGCTTTGACGTAGGTTTCGCCGTCCATTACCACGCAGTCAAACTTCGTCAGCATCGCCGTGTACAGCCTCCGGGATCGCGCTTAATGCATATTATGTTTATCATCGCGATTTGGAGTCACTACCTTCTTGTAAGTCGATAGTCCGGCTCGTTTTTGCCTCGATGCACGGCTGTAGACGATACACCAGCTTATTTGCGGCATCTCGGAGAGATAGGTTAGGGTTTCGCTTGAAACTACCGGCAACTCTCTTTGGTCGCCCCAGCGGCTTCTGGTTTTCGATTTCCCCGATCCAGACTTCCTGGCTGTCGACGACGTTCCCGCAAACACTTTAATTACCATGATGTAACGGTTGATTCTGGCACCACGATTTTGCCAGAGCTAATTGCGTGCGAGTAGCTCGGATTTTCGCGACGCGCGAGCAAAATTTTGATACGTTGCTCTTCTTGCTTGGACGGCATTTCGACAACTGAAGAGTGAATTCCAAAATCAAAATAGAGACTAACATTCTACACACACACACTATCGCAAAATGAGGTGTGTTCAGGTTTTTTAAATGCAAAATTGAAAGAAATACGTCAAGTTGATATTGACCAAATTTTGACCGTATCGCCCTTTAGTTACAGGAACTTGAGAAAAGACGGTTTAAAGATCGCTGTAAACAAGCTGTGTAGCTTCTCATAAACCTAACTAATACTTGAAATCTATTGGCACCTCTTGGTGCCATAACAAAACCAAATTGTTCTCTAGTGGTTTTCATAAAACTTTAGTTAAACTTAATCCAGCTGGATGGTTTTGGCAATGTTACTTGGGGCTTGATACTTAGTGCACAGCTGCAAAATTGCTTTCAGAGATTTGAACTCCCAAAATTTCGATCTATGATTTTCAGGCCCTTGGCGTGAGAGGAACCTCCACAATTCATTCACTCTAATAATAATTCGACTACTTTTGGAACTAATGGCATTGGGTGAGTTTCCCACTTCTCTTCGACATGGGACACAAAGCTGCTTTTTCCTAATCCCTTAAGATTATCAATTTCATATGGCTTGTATGCATTAGAATCATTAGAAAATGCCTTTGTGGGAATTGTGATGATAAAATTTGATTATAGTTTGAATTTCTTCGACTCAAGTAAATTGTTCAATTCAGTTTTCAGGGATTCCTCCCTTGGAAAATCTTCCAAGACAACCTTGAACAGACGTTCAGGTTTAGTATCCATAATGAACATACATGGTTTTTATCAGTTAATTACTCAAGGAGACAACAATAGTGGCTGAGTTCGTGACACTGAGGATGTCTGCAAAGTGTAGATGGACGATAACTAATTATAACGGAATTAGTTATAATTCCGGAAAAAGGAAATACCTCAACTCACCAAAAAATTCTCGAGTAGAGTTGTGTAACAACTTCAATCAATGACAATGGACAACATAACCTCCAACTCCGATGGAATTGGTTGCTACTCTATCGTTTCTTCGGTCACTTCTAGACAAAATAGTCAATAGGTCGAAAGTATAATTTGTAAACAATGACCTCTTGCGTATTTTTCTGGGATCTGCTTGCTCCCACAACCAAAATAGCACCAGAAACAGATAGAAGGAGTTATTACCCATCCCATCGGTAGTAGGTATAGATGTAAGCAACCTGGCATTTCCAGGAAATTTACGTTTTAAATCATTGTTTACAATTGTTCCTTTCGAGCTTTTTACGATTTTGTCTAGACTTGTTCGTTATTATCATTTCATAGCAATAGAAGATAGACCAGGAGATCACTCGTAAGATAAATGGAAATATTTTCCAAGAGTTAAAAGAAAGTGAAAGGTTCAATACTTACCCAAATCATAAATGAGCTCACTATTCCTGCCGTTCTCCCCCCTGATAACCCCTTTTTCTTCTTGACTCACGGGGTCAATCAAGATGCGAAGTAAATGAGTTTGGTCGGTGGAGATAATGGAGTCGATTAACATCAATTAATTTTTGACAAGCACTTCGAATTTCCCGTACATCAGATCGGAAGGTACTAGACCAAGGAATGTTTCACTCAAATTTGCTTCTTGTAGTAGTCACACTCGATGGGTTTGTTGCGCGGTGTGTGGGCCATCGTTGGTCGTTCGGCAAAATAAATATTTCTAGTGAGAAAGAGTGTGCATGGAAAACAAAACAAAACCTTAAGGAGGCTGGACCGCGACTAATGTTGTGTTGTGTATGCTGTTTTTGCGTGTGAGGTCGTCGCGCGCGCACTTTGCCCATAAACATCTCACACATTTTTGATTGATGTTCATCGCAAAGTGTCGATCAAAGAACCGCGCTCACATGGCTGGGCAGGTTAAATGGCTGTATGTTATGAAAATTGAAGTAGTGTTCATCAATGACGGCATAGATAATTGAGACTGGCGAAAACAACTTGAGCAGGGTTAGATTCTGTGGGTCTCTTTAAGGAGGCTTCACGAGTTATTTGGGTAAGTGGGGCTTCTGTTTGTTGAGATGGCATGGATTGACTAAAATTGCTTATATTTGAAAGCACAACATCAATTGTGAGAATAAAAACGACTTGTTCTATCCAACCAATTCAACCGTAGGTCAATTTTCCGATTGTTTAGCTGCCGTGTCTATAATCCTGATAGCCATAAAAATCGCTGATTACATGCTTTCGGGGCAGATAATGAAGATATCATCCATTGCTCGGCCGACATTAACCATGGACTGACTTGGATGCCCCGAGAGTTGTGTTGTTCTCTTCGCGCTGTGCAATTAATTCAGCGTGCACTTTCCCATGGACTTTTGGCCAGCACAGAGTCGGAAAACCAAACCATGCGCGCCGGTAGTTGGTACAAATAAATAAGAAATCGATACTTTAATTTCGCATGGATCGCTTTATGAGCGATGCAGTTGTATTTTTTCACATTTTGTAGGACACACGGCATAGGGTTCTGTGAGAATTCAGGAACGGGCGGCTCGATTCCTACCACGCCATGTACACAATTCATTAATTTATTGAACGGAGTTCTCGTTGGCGGAAAATATTGATTTTACGACGGTAATAACGCCGCGTCTTTATGAAGCCTTGAAATGAAGTTATAAATTCACTTTAATGCTCACGAAAACACTATTGCCACACCGCCAACCATGGGATAAGCTCTGTGATTTGGCGCCTGCGAGCTTTTCGCGAGTCAATCCTTGCGGAAGGAGACCGGTAACTCGCGATTGATCCGAACACCGACAGTGAACTTGTCGACCTACGGTCCCTACTAATTGCTAATTGAATTCCAGTAATTATTTCCTTTTTGGGAATTTACTTCCTAATCGAGAAAGTAAATTTGCCGAGCGGTCGGCTGAGAGGTTCTTTTTTTAAATGTCACTCATCGTCGGCACTCTATCTAATGAGCTTAGGGTCCGCGGCTAGTCTAAAGAGATAGGGCACCACCATCGACGCCGCGCTGCCACCACCGGAGGAGAATCTTCTTTTTGAAGCTACCGCTTGCATTCCTCCCTCTGCTAATGATGGTGATACCAACCGTCCCAAAGTTTCGCTCTCTAGGAGAGTTTGCAAATGCGGCGACTATCGGTCTCCAAAGCAACTCCCGCGAACATTGTTGGGTGACTTGCGAGAAGTAATAAGCAGCAGCGATTGAATTTCGCCTCTGGGAAGCCGCGAGCCGCCGACAGACAAACTGAACTGTCGACATTGTCATCGTCGTCGTCGTCGTCGTCGTGGCTCTCTTGTCCAGGACGTGTCAACGCGAGAACTTGGTACGTGCGAAAAAAGGCATGATAATATTTATGTATATTGTCAACAGGTAGCATTTTCTCTCCATAGATTCTCTAAAGATCCGCCGCTAGGGTTACCAAATAGAGAGTGTAAGTGCTAGATGCAGGTAAATTTGAGATGCTTCTTAAATAACTGGTTCTTAGTTTTCATGTGAAATCACTAGTTAATTTTGTTCTTGTTATTTTAACTCGATAATTCCATGAGGTGTAACGCGTGTCGAAGTTTGCAATTTGTGGACGTTTTATCCAAAAACTAATCCTTTCTATCATGTGTATATGCCAAACATTTCTAAAATTGAATGTGTACTAAACTTCCCATCATTCTGACTTAAAGAATTCTACACTGAAGGATAAACGTAGAGCTGAAATACGTTATAATAACTTGAATATTGACACATGTTAAATGGTATAGATCTTGTGAAAGCAAAGAAGGCCTTGCCAACGGTTGGACGTGTTTTTTTCAATCCGCTGTAATTTTGGTTCATAATTTCCAAAGAGTTTTCAACTGTTTTATACGTTTTATTCATTATTGATAATAAAGTACATCAACGATGAACGAGCCCCGGAGTATAGTACCGTAGCTGCATATCGTTTTGGGGATTAAAGCTGCCTGGTGTGTTTCTGTAGCATTACAACACCCGGCATAAAATCCCTGCCAAGTGCAAAAATCCTTATGGATCGAACAGTAAACATAAATGTTGTGAATGGAATTTATCAGTTGCAAAACAACAATGGATTTAACTTAAGTTTATTAAAAAAAATGAAAGTTTTAACAGAAAGTGAACCTCCAAATCGAGAAAAAAAAAAGTGCATGCTGTGCATTATTCTTAGAAAATTTGGATGCAACTCAGCTGGAACAAATGATAAAAAAATTGGAAACTGCCGCCATAAGCCTTCATGGCCGGTCTTTAAATAAAAACATACAGTTTTGCTGGCATTAAGTTTGGATCGTGCACTGGCGAAATGATCAACGACTTGGAGATCCTGAGCGAGCCGGACGGGTTGGCCGGAGGGTGAACTCTTGCTAGCAAATTAAAAAAAAACTGCGGAAGTAGTGGTTGTATTAGCAAAGTTGGACAGGTAATAATGGAATAAGGATTGCGAGCATCTTAGTCAGGCAGACAGTGTCACGCTTGTAGAGCTCGTAGTGGAAGATGTTGCAAATGAAAAAAGGAGGAGCGGAGATATGATTTCCTTAGCATATCATATTAAATACTATAGTGTTTTTATTGAACATAGAACATGTTTATGATAATAGTAGACATTTATGTCTGTTGAGGTGGCGGATTTGTCCGTGCCTCGACCTACCCCGCAGTGGGATGTTAGGCAAAAGATGACGTCCTTGGTTCGAGTATCACTAGACCCATGCCCTTTCGTTCAGTTTTCAAACATCTGTTCTATTTCTAACCTGCCGTACACTGACGGAACTTTCAAGACTTTCTCTTCATATCTTTCATTCTAGCAAAAAAAATTACCGTCCACTCTTGGAACATCTCCTTCTACATCATAATCGTTACCCACTCTCGGAGAATACAAACCTTTACAATTAAAGTATGTTAACATTTTATATTATATTGTTTCCGCCCCATCCACCTATACTAACGATTATGAATCATTAGTATGATCACATCACTAATCAAGGCGATTCCTGATTCATCGAGCCCTACCCTACTAATACAAAAAAATCTCCTTCAGGTGATCTTTGTGGGGATGCAGAGGAAAACACGGTCCTTAAACAGCTAAGGTCACACTAAGATTCCTTCCTTATAACCACCTGCTTGCAAGGACGTGGCCGGCGCCGATATTGATTATTGAAGAAATTAAGTTGTTGAAGCGTATACAGTGAGAACGGTCGGTTACTCCCAGCCCCATTCAGTTGACTGTGCAATTTCACTGATTCTGATCAATCACAGAGTAGCAACCATTGATACGTGCAGTCAGTAAAGCTAAAGCTAAGCTAAAGCTAAGCTAAAGCTGTTAGCTAAAGCTAGGCTAAAGCTAAGCTAAAGCTAGCTAAAGCTGAGCTAGCTAAGCTAAAGCTAGCTAAAGCTAGCTAAAGCTAAGCTAAGCTAGCTAAAGCTAAGCTAAAGCTAGCTAAAGCTAAGCTAAAGCTAGCTAAAGCTGAAGCTGAAAGCTAAGCTAAAGCTGAGCTAAGCTAGCTAAAGCTAAGCTTGAAGCTAGCTAAAAGCTAAGCTAGTAGCTAAGCTAAAGCTAAGCTATAAGCTAGCTGTTAAAGCTAGCTAAAGCTAGCTAAGCTAAGCTAAAGCTAGCTAAAGCTAGCTACAGCTGCTAAGCTGCTAAAGCTAAGCTAAAGCTGAGCTAAAGCTAGCTAAAGCTAAGCTAAAGCTAGCTTAAAGCTAGCTAAAAGCTTGCTTAGCTAAAGCTGCTAGCTGAAGCTAGCTAAAGCTAGCTAAAGCTAGGCTAAAGCTAGCTAAAGCTAAGCTAAAGCTAAGCTAAAGCTAAGCTAAAGCTAAGCCTATTGACAGAATATGATGCCCAAACAAGGTTCGCGTCAGTCTGACTATGGCACAAGCACAATTCTCGAGTAATTCTTGTTAAGGGCCTAAAAGCCATTTGTAAACAATGACTTCAAATGTCAATTTTTCTTGAATTTTAAATCACTCTAGTGAAATGAAAGCAGTATATGGTAGAAGAATGTCAGTTCTACCATATAGAGTAGCTGGATACAGTAGGGTTTTCGTGATATGTGAGATATCAATGTTTCAAGTCATTGATTACAAATGGCTTTTAGCCCTTAATCATGAATTACTCGAGAATTATACCCTTCCCTAGTAGTACACTTGTTTCAAAGCAGTTGATGTGACTGTTTTGTGACTCAATTAAATCACAATAAAGTTGCTGAAACTATTTTTGACAAATGTGTTCTGCCTAGGGAGTCATTATATTGTCCTTTAAAAAAACTATGCTGCATCAATCATAGTAACCCATGAGTGAGCAGAAAAAATTTGACAGCTCTATTAGTCGAACTCTAATCGTGATAGCGAACACAGTAAAGCAACTCCGTTCAGAAGTGTGCGCGTTCAAAGAACGGCACCCCACCACCTTAATTGCCGAACCCGCCAAAGGCTGCAAGGCACTATATTAAAGAAAGAAAAAAAACCCCACCACGTCCAAAACAGACATCATGCGGCACTTTGTGGACTCCGGATACGCCCGTTCCAGCATCTACAACATCTTGGTACTATTAGACAACGACTAGAGCATCGAAAAAAAGCCCGTTTCCGGACGGCCGACGGCCCTGAGCGACAAAAAGCTCCAAAGGATGCTAGAGCGGAAGACCGAGGGAAAAGTGGCTACATCGCTGCGTGCGCTTGGCCGGGAGTGCGGTTCAACCGGCCAAACAGAGAAAAAGTACCTGGCGAACATGAACATAAATTTCAGGAAGCCAAAGTCGCGTCCACTGATTTCGGAGTTACGGGCGAATCGCTACGTGGCGGTGGTGATGGACGACGATATCTATCTCACCCTGGATGGCAACGACTGGCAGGGCGCTTTGTATTTTACTTGCCTCACGAAGGAAGTGAGCTCCGAGGTGAAGTTCATTTCACACACCAATTTCCTCAATAAGGTGCTGCTGTGGCTGACAATCAGCGAGAAGGGGATGTCAAAGCCGCTCATTTTTTGCTCTGGACTAGCCGTGAATGGGGACATTTATAGTACGAATTGCATGCCGGAAGTTGCGTCCTTCATCAAGAAATACGATATGGACGAAGATGCGGTGTGCTGGTCGGATCTGGCGTCGGCCCACTATTCGAAGCGATTGTTGGAGGAGATGGATCGGGTGAATATCAATGTGGTACCCAAGTCAGTGATCCCTCCCAACGTGCCCCAGCAGCGTTCCATCGAAAATTTCTGGGCCAACCTGAAGCGTAAGATCTATTCCAACAATTTTGTCGCGAAAACTGAGGAGGAATTGATAAATGGAACGAAAAAAGAACTTAAAAACATGCCTACACGCATGTTTTTGTCCGCCATGGCGAATGTTCCGGTTAACTGTCGAAAGGCCGTTAACCATCCAAAAAAGTCCATTTTTTTAAATGCAAACGTTACTTTTGATACATCTGGGCAGTTTCCTGAAATTCTTAGAGGTTATCTGAACTGCAAACTTTTGAAAAGTTTTATAAATTTCTGGAAAGTTCTCTGAACTTATGGGATGTTCTCTAATTTTTTGGAAAGTTCCCCTACCTTTTTGGAAGATCCTTGAAATGCTGGGATGTTCTCTGCACATCTTGGGTCGTCTCCTTTCCCTGAATTTTTGCATAGTTGCCTGTACTTCTGGGAAGAACTTTTAACTTTTGGGAAGTTCCGTAAAAAGTTATGGAAAATTCCCTGAATTTCTGGGAAATACCTTGAATTTAAGGGCAATTGGCTAGAAATTCTGAGAAGAAGTCTTAAGTTTTGGAAAGTTCCCTGATTTTCGTGAAAGTTCCCTGACCATCAGAGATGTTTCCTGAACATCAGGCAGAATCGAAATCCAAAAATGAAGTTTCCTGAATTTCTAAGAAGCATCCTGAACTTTTGATAAGTTCTCTGAGTTTCTGGGAAGTTCATTGAATTTATGCGATTTTGATCGAATTTTCTTGGAAGCATTTTCGTTTATCAGTCTCTTCACCTCTTGCAGTGTTGAGGGACGCAAATATTGCGGGCCGTAAGCCTTCAGGATTACTTTGATTACTTTGGCTGGTTGAATCCCCAGTCCTCACATTATCGTTGAAAGAACTAGCTAAGGAACCAATCGCCAACATCCGTAAGAATGCAGTGCATTTTGTAACGGGTTCAGGGTGACTTTTCAAATCGCTGGAAAAGTCATCAGTCGACTCTAGTTACCGCATAATGTCCAGGAACATCTCCCTTGGCAGAAAGTGCTTCTCGTCGTAGGTTGGCGTATCGCTAAAGTAGTCCTTATGACCGATACGGAAATCACGGTCAACGTTGGGACGTCTTCCAGGACGTGACCCTATTCATTTCGATTCTTGTTTTCTGCTGCCAAATTATGATACAAATCAGCATTATCTAATACCGTTTAATTGAAATGCATGCATTCACACACTTACCTTCAGCCAAACGAAAAAGCAAGTATTCCTCGTTGTCTGCTAACGACGCATTACTGGCAGTAACAGTTATTTGGTCAAACCAATCCATGACAAAAAGTTTGTGAAAAATCTGCGATCTCTGAAAAAAAATTGTGATCTCTGATGGTTGAACAACAAAAAACACATCACCGGTGCGGGGAACACAAAGTTGGTCTATTTTAGCTTGTTCTAGTCCAGTTTTGCTGATTCAAATCAAGTATAAAGTTGTTCCAAAAATAGACCACCGCTGAAGATGCCCTAACACTTATAACTGTAACTTCTTTGCCACTGTACAGAATTTAAACAATTCTGCACAATTCCTCTTTGTAGTGTATTGCTCACATTTTGTGATTTGCGTCGATGTGTGCTTTGGGAAAAAAAGGTGCAATCTGTAATTGAATCGTCTCAAGAGTACTTAAAAAGGTTCAACGACTGATTTTGAGTGATGGTTGACGATACATATGGAAAAACAGCCATCCCTAGGATATGAATCTACTGAACTGCCCTGAACTACATCCAATCGAAACTTATTGGGCCATGATGAAGCGGGAACTCAGAAAGATCCAGAAGAAAGTAAAAGACGCAAATGACTTGCGGATACAACTGGACAACTGTATGTCATAAAGAAAGAGTGTAGAACATTTTTCCAGACAACCTCCAGGTCAAGCTCAAGGTCAAGGTCCTTGTATAGTAATGGCGAGTTTTTAGTTTCAATCACCTTAAAACTCAGCTGGGATAATTTGGTTACGTAACGTTTTCTCATTCCTATTATTCATGTTTTTCGAAAACAAAAGTAAAGCAGGAAGAAATATGATCCTTTTTTGTTATAACATCCAAATCTTGTTGTTTATTTTAAAAAAAAACACGCGCATACAACGATAACCAAACATAAAAAAGTATTATTCGGCTACCAGACTGTAGCGTTATATTAAAAGTGAACAGTCTCGTATACCATGAAATTGGACCAGCATCACCATTAACTCCGAAGAGCAGGGCTGAATATGGCAACCCTACCCAAAGCGGCAGCAACGTGAGCGAGCGCGCGAGTGTTCCTATTTCAGGTTGTACATATTTTATTCAGTTTGTCAAACAGAGCGATTGCAGCAAAAGTAGCAGAAATAGAGGTCCATTCAAGATGTATTTATTGAATTAGCCTAGAGACGCCTTGTCGCACCGGTCGGTGGCGGAGAGTCCACGTGATTGCCACCAGAGACACTCCGGGGGACAGTCCGGCGAAGAATCACGTTTGTCCATTATGTTTGTGTTGTGGTGCTGCGAGCTACTATAGGACCTGCTACCGTGTTTACCTCCCCATCCCATCGCCTCCGTCTGTTCCGAGAGCGAGCGCAAGACCTATTGAATTTAAGAAAGAAATTTAATTAATTTTATTTCGCATTGGTGTACTATTTCTTCTCTGGAAGCCACCACCGTCACAGCTCTGATGGTGGCCAGGCGCGTTTGTCGACATGTCGGTTTGAAGTGCCTATGACAAGCTGCCGGGAAGTAGTACGTACGAATGAGATTTACCACCCTTGCGACCCGGAGTGTCCTCTTTCATCCCGAGACAAGCCGCCGATCATCGACCGACCGACCGCCAAAACGCCATCCGCAGCAGTCCGTCAGTGTGAATCGGCCACTCGGGTTATCCCTTTGGCGGCAAACTTCTTTTACGGAAAAGCTCAACACATATGCATGTATATCTGTAGGTATATATGAAAGCACTAGAGTCGCTTTCTGATTTATCGTGTTTTAAACACTTGGTTGAGTGTTCTGCGGCTTGTTCTTTGAGATGTATCTGCTGGGCTGCTGCTGTTGCTGCTGCTGTTGCTATAAAGGCTCTGGCGCTGTCAGCTCGCTTGCCAAACAGTTTGTGTAGTATTTCGATATTTTTTGCTGTTTTTGCTCCCTTCCTTCCTGCCTTTTGTATAGGCCTGCCACTTCAGCAAACATACACACTTGGCATTCCATGGATTGGTGCTGATTGCTTGTAAAATAACATATTATTTATTGCCTGATTATTGAATGTGTTTAAGATAAGGAAGAGCGTAGGATTGGCTCAACTATGGTGCGGATTGGAGGCATGGAGCAGTTCTGCGCTGGATGGATTGGCAGGGGAATTCTAAATTAACTGTATTGATTCTTGTTGAATTATGATAGACGCTTGCTGGTAGATCGAATCGCCCTATAATTCTTGATAAGTGGATAGAAGAACTAGGACCTTAAGCAGATAAAGGTCAATTGGATAAGCTGTTGTGTAAGAAGTAGTAGACAACCAGCTGGAAAGTTATGTTTGTGTGGACATTTGTATGGATGTCATATTGCCATGCCCAAGGACTTTGTTTGGACATTTAAGTTTGGTTTCTTGGAATATTGTTCGTTCTACTTTTAGATGCTACAAAGAAAAAATAGTAATTTTTTACAAACGTGGACCATTTTTTTTCTAGTTAATTTACAAGCTAAAGCAAGCGTTCATATTAAAAAAAATCATAATCTTTCATATAACAGACCCGGTTTTGGAGATATGTGCCTAAGGTTTACTATCAATAGGGGAAATATCGTTAAAAATTGTCTGTCCTCTATTTTTTTCATATTGTCGTTTTAGGCATTACTAATTGTACATTTTTGGTTTTCGGCATAGAAGTGATGAACATTTTTAACCCCCATTTTTAAGCAAAGGCCCAATTCTAGATCCATTTGCCCAAATTAGAGCCACTTCCCTATCCTATAAATTTATGTCAAACTTTACATTCTATGTATAAGTATTAGATAAAAATTTGCACAAATAACCTGAATATCCTAAACTAGTTCGTTCTATACTTCATCAATATGTGTTACCTATGTACCTTCTATGTATACTAGTCATGTGTCTCGAAATATGACTATATTAGAAAATCTGGTTACTCTCGAAACGATGTAACAATAAAAACATTTTTTTGCGGAAAATATTAGTTGACCTGGTATAAAAATTGTAAATATGAGTTTTTGACAAAGATCCTTTATCCAAAATTCCCAGGGCTGCAAAATGGTGAGTCGACAACTGGGATGAAACGTGCGTCCCCGCAAGTTCTTATCTTATGCTTCTACGGGTCAAAAGATGACCAAGTAAAATTGCCAAAACCATGCAGCTTTATTAAGTTTTATGATAGTTTTATGAAAGCCACTAGAAATCAAAATAGTTTTAAAATGGCAGTAAGAGGTGCTAATAGTTTAATGAGACCCTACACAGCTTCTTCACAACGATCTTAAAACCTTGTTTGATGGACAAAATAACCACCACTTGAAAGGTATTTCAATGTACTATTAGATGTTTGTAATGTTGTTTATCTGCTTCAACCTGCTAAGTGTGGTACAGTCTTCGAAAATACGACGAAAAAAACGGAATAAAGTTCAACAACTCATCTCACAGAAATAATGCAAGTACAGTATGTTCTAGATAGTTTTGTGTTAAGATATTGCAAATAACTTTGTTCAACATTATATTGTCCTTAAAATTAAAAAGAAAATGTTTCTGTGGAAAATGTGTTTTTGGAGGTTAGTTCTTATAGAACGCTTTCTATCTCCTATTGGGTGAAGCATACAATTTCTATGTCTTCGGCAAAGTTGTTTGTATTGACTTTTTCTACAATTTTATTGAAGACATCAACTCACTATCTCAAAATCCTAAAAAAGTTGAATTTTTATCTCACTTTTAGAGGGCTTGATCACAAAAGTCATGCCGTCAAAATATGAAGCATGTCATATGTAGCAACTTCATCAAAGGTGCCATCGCTCTAGCTCTACTGTTTAGGAAGCTTAGAGTTGAAAGCGTTAAAATCGACTTTTTGACCACTGATGTTGGTTTAAATCGGTGCTAAAATGTGAATAACTTTAATGTACATCTCTGTAAAATCGGGAATATAGTTAAATATCTTATTCGCTGCCGACGTCAGTTGAATTCAGCACACCGTTTACCAAAACTGATCCCGCTGCAAACTCAACCATTTTATTCAACATTCCAGTGATTTTTCGTGGAAGCGCAGAGGTGGTCCCGGCTTCCAAAAGAGCGAGTATCGTGTCAACATATTCCTACCCATTTTCTACTTGACCTACATTCAGACAAGGCCGGCGCTATTATTGCCTTAGTTTGGGATCACCAGTTATTACACATTGAGGATGTATGCTAGTTCCAAGCATTATCTTTTGGTTCTCTGTGTAATACAAGCTGATCTGGCAATAACGGAGTAGCAAACGGCGGTTAATCATGATCATGCTCTAGAAAATGAGAAAAAAAGATTGGTAATTTCCATTTAATTCGAACTACCTTTATTGCTTATTTTGTCGAGTCGTCTTCGCTTTTCTTCCGCTGGGTCATCTGGATCTCCTTGAACGATTTTACCACGGTCAGTTTGTCGATTCCCAACTGTTTCGTGATTCACTCGTGGGACTGGTTTGGATTTTCTACGACTGCGCCCATAATTTTTTTCCAAGTACTTCTTGCTTGAAAATTATCTCATTAACCCCATGACAGATGGTTCCGAAGTTTTCAAAATGTAACATTGAACTTTAAATTAGTTTTACCAAAAATTTGATTAATTTTTTTCGTAGCAATAAAAAGCTACACACAAAAGAAAGTGTTGCATTTATTCGAGATTCGAACCTTGTACCTAAAGTATGTCCATGTTAAATTTTGGACTTTTGAATCGCTGAAATATTCGTTTTTTAAGGCAGCAGCAACTCTCCACTATATTTCGTGGTACAATATGTTTAAATTCAGTAAAATGATGTCCAATCAAGTGGAAGTGCGCAAACGCATTTTGTACGAACGGCAGTAATATTCAAATTTATCGGTACGCGATCCAGCCAAAAAACTAAAACTACCGCCAACTAAAACTAACAATACCTAAAAGTACCATATTTTGTGTTTGCAAATCATTTGACAAGCACTTGACTGTGAATCGGAAGGTTCGTAGTGGAACAAATCGAAAAGTATGCTCCCAACAAATGCACAAGAAAGTGGTAGCCATCATTGAGAAAATTCTCAAACTGTCTGTGCGAAATATGGCTCGCAAAGTTGGAAAGTCAAAATCATACGTATAAAAAGTGAAGCAGAAGCAAGGACTGAAGGCGTACAAAATGAAAAAAGGTGCCCAACCATAATGACAAGCAACATTTCACTGCAAAAAGTCGTGCTAAGGAGCTTCACACCAAGTTTTTGCAAACATTTTCTTGTTTCATAATGGACGACAAAACATATGAAGTTGCAGACTTTAAACAGCTTCCGGAAATTTCTTTCTACACCGCAATACAAAGGAACGCCGTTGCCGATCATTCACGGATAAAAAAAGTTGTCAAATTTCCCGAAAAAATATTTGATTTGGCCGGCCATATGTAGTTGTGGTTGAAAATCTTAAAATTTCGTCTCTACTGGCAAAATCAATAAGGTTGTGTACGAGAAAGAATGTCTTCAAAAGCAGTTGCTACCGTTTATCGTGGCAAGTGACAAGAGCTATGCGAAATCCGTCCTGGAATGGCATACAAGAGGTCAAATACGTGCCACAAACAGCCAATCCATCAAACTGTCGAGAACTTCACCCAAAAGAGAAGTACTGGGCTCTAGCTAAGCGGAAACTTTTTGAAACTAAGAAGAAAGCAAATGGTACCGATGATTTCAAGAGAAAATGGAGAATCGTCACGACGGGAGTTTCAGAGGATACAGTATGGAACCTGATGGCGGGTGTACCAGAGAAAGTTGTAAGATTTTACGGAAAGAAAGATTAGCATCTTAATCAACTGTTTCTAATGTATATATCACTCTACTATTGTGAATTGAACAATCGGTTCAATTAAAATACTGTGTAAATTTTTTTGCTGCTATTATTTTGGTGTCCGAAACTGAAAGTAGACAGGCTTTATGAACTCTGTTTTCAGTTTAAATGTTAATAATACTTTTTTTTATTAAAAAAATAATCGAACAAGTCCCACACAGCCCAATTCAAAGTAAATTTGGACGCATTCAAGTGATAATAACTCAAGAATTAAACGACATATAATATGTTATAACATTTCTCCGTTTCGAACGAACTGTCGCACTTTACTTGTGATCGATGCCATCATGATCTGCATAGTCGCCGATGACACTGTACCTGCGAACTTATTCCACTTTAAACGCATTTGTTGTGCATTTGTCACTTCTTTACCGCATCCTCGAAATTTTCGGTTGACAATTGCCCAATATATTTCGATCGGTCTGAACTCAGGGCAACTCGGAGGATTAATCTCTTTGGCGACGCAATTAACATTGTTCGCAGCATACCATTCTAGTACCTCCTTAGAGTAGTGGCAGCTGGCTAGATACGGCCAAAACATAACGTTGGTCTAGTGTTGCCGAATGAAGGGTAAAATTCGGGTTTTCAGACACTCAGGCCAGAACTGCAGATTCCCTTGCCAAATCATTAGTTTTCGAGCAAACTTATCAGCAAAAACAAACTTATACCTGGAAGTGACATCCCCACGACCAGTTGCTAGGTAAAATTTTCACCCGAGGATTTGTTTATAATCGTTCATTTTGACATATGTTTCGGCATCCATTAAAATACAGCCATCAAATTTCCTCAAAACTCGTTCGTATAGTAATCATGCTCACTTTTTGGCTACTAAATTTTGTTTCAGGGAGCGATTCGGATGTTTACTGGCACCAAAACAACTTATATCCTTCTCTTGAAAGGATGTTACGATCGGTGAAAAAGTTGGAATTGTATTTTTTTTGCCAAATCACGTACCTCAACACCTTTCTGCTCAGCTTTTTGTCCCAAGTGCCACTTTCATGATTGATGCGCTGTGGTCTATCCTTACTCAGAGTAACGTTTGATTACAAGATACACCGTCGACTTTGGGAATTTTATCACTTTTGATATTTTTGCGGCAGACCACGAAGGATTCTCTAGATGTTTGTGCACAATTAATTTTATTTTCTCAAGTTCCATGATCCGTAATTTCTACCAATTTCTTTGTCAATAAAAGAACAACAAATGCCTGTCACACGTTTTTTGTTCCAACCACCAGGGACGGGGTGGTGTATTAAACCGTGCGTAAAGATTTACTTTGAATTGAGCCTTATGTAACTTAAAATATTGGCCTGTAGACCAAGTTATCATATATTGGGTTCCCGGCCACTGCGGAGTTCAGGGAATGAAAAAGTCGACACCCGAACATTTTAATGATCCGCAAAATTCTTGAATTATCAAAGAATGATCGCAGTACTTACACTGGTTTAATAATATGGCGTTGTCCATGCAAATATCACCTAAAGCTAATAGAAAAACTTCGATTGTGTTAATAAATACATTTCTGTATAAGGCACTTCCAGAAACCTTTGATTTTTGGAATGCAGAACCCAGACAAGTAGTGCATTTATTCGAAATGTAATACCTGGCTGGGAAAATGCTTTGAGTCAGTCCATGTCGGTCGCTTCACATAATAGTGATACGCATATCATCACTACTGGTCACAGTGATGAATATACACAACATGGGGAAACAATAATAATAATCATTATTAGCTCTATACCAAACTGATAACAAGTTCTAATATCAGATTATCAGTGTTTGATCACTAAATATGCTATCATTTAAGCTGAATAAACAGCCAAAGTAAAAAAGAGATAACAAACTAATATTCGTTGAATATTATCAAATTAACTCCCTTTATTAAAATAAAGTTTATTTTTAAAACAAATTTTGTGATATGAACAAATTTCTTGAGATAATTTCAAATTATGTTATCAACATGATATCAAACCATACACCAATAACTAACGTAGTGCTTCTGGTGAGAAACTCAATTTCATATCCATCAATGCTGGTAATATTCAAATTCGTCAACATGTTGGTAGAATTCAATAACGTTCGTCAAAAATCGTCTAGAAAAATTGATAACAGATGATAACAAGTTGTAGTTTGTTTGATATCAGTTTGTTATTTTACTTTGCTTTGGATGTTTGTCGTTCACCTCTTCCGAAGGAAGCATTGAAGTCACTGAACTTCTCGATGGGCTTTTTGGATATACAAATCGTCAACGTCCTATCTACCGGAAATCATCCACTATATAGCAGAAGATCCTTATCAGTAGATCATAATAATTAGTATGCTACCATTGTTTCCCTTCCCCACGCCGGAATCGATGACATAAAGCCACCGAAAGTTATCCAAACGCCGGCTTCAAGGAATCATTATTCAAGACCTACCAGCGCCAATAATGGGGAAATTATGCTAATACTCATCGTTTCATCGCTCTATCGTTACTCCAGAATTGAATGTTCGGTTTCAACGCGTGGCGCTACATTGTTCCTCGCTACAATAGACCGCCTACACATTCTGGGGAATAGTTCATTTTTTCTTGGCTTGGTACGTGCCTAGCGGGCAATTTGTTCCATTCATACGAACTATTATGAGTAAGAGGTTCGGAACATCAAATAAAACTTTCCGACGGAACGACCGGAACTAGGCACGGGCGGTTGGCTCGAGAAAATTGAGGCACGTGCCTTGTTCTATCCGGTTGGTTCAAAATTAGAATTAGGGAAAATTCAGGTTCTTATTGAACTTTTAATTGTTTCGGTAGTACGAACTGTGAGACAGATAAATAATTATGGCAACAAAGAGCAAGACAACGAACCAAGAGCATGGTTTTATTTCGAACAAAATATTCTACATCACCGAGAAGCCAACAAGAAAATTTCAATCCATGTACCGCACAGCAGGACATGTCCTCAAATATTGAATTATTTTTTGCTCCAACGTCTTGCTGCAGTTGTTCTTTTGCTCAAGCAGCACTTGCCATAGTGAAATAAAATAAACATTTGCTTGGGAAGAACTTTCCCCACCGCCGTGTCGCGTCGTCCAAAGAATGCCCTCTGAGCTCTGAGCATTCGTTCCATATGCATTACATCTCTCGGTCAACAAATCCTGCCCCAAACAACAACTGCTACAAGGTCTCCACGGTTGAAATGCAATGTAAAATATGGCAACTGGAATGCTAATACAGCAGGAGACAATGCTACCGGAGCCACCAAATCGAATGAAATCTTCCTATTCGCTCTGCTCTCTACACTCAAAATAATAACACATCGTCGTAATTTTATGCTCATTCTCTGTCCGAATGGTTTTCCCTTCCAGACCGAGTGACGATTCCTCTTGGTTCCATTTACGAGTGTGTTTCCATCTGAGAATTCTTCCACTTCCAATTCACACCATTTGGATATAGAGACACGGCACCATTGCCGCCAGGGTGTCGCGAGCCGAAATCCTAAATGCACTTCTCCGTCGTTGGCAGACGGCGACGAAGCAGCAGCAGCTTAACCAATACCGATTATTGGTACGTGTTATTGCTACCGTCGGCAGTTGCTCGTCGTCATCGTCGTCGTCGTCGTCGCTGTCGATGGATAACATACATAAATACAACAGGAATTGACCCTTAGCAGAGCAGACACTATTGAGGAGAGGATAGGATGAGCGCGGTAAAATATGACTAAAACATCTCTTTTTATTCTGTCCCAAATCATTTTTCTATTGACTGATAACTTATGATCTACCGAAAGCGTCCATGAGATTTGAGGGGAGCATGTTGTATAATTAATTTGTATGATAGACAGATAACGACGTGTAGTGAGATGCTAAGTTCTTGGAATATTAGTAGCAGGAGACGCGATTCTAGCCTCTCTGTCCACCAAGGAGGTAGCGTTTGTCCTGGCATCCAGCGGTTGAGTATGAAACGCTGTATCGCGTCAACTATACATTAGGTGGCAGTCGCACCAGGGCGATGTAGGCATCATGACCCCGGTAAGGTAGCCTGCTGAAATCTTATCCTACCACAAAGAGTGGAAGTATTCTTTATACGGTATATAATTTCAGATCATCCAAGGAATTCCCACATATTGAATAGTAATTTTGAATTGTTTTGAATTGTCGTGGCTATGATAATGCAAGTCCGTCTACAATTGCAGCAGGATCAGCAGACATGTAGACAATACAAGTATAATTGTTATTATCATCTATATTACAACATCCCTTCACAATATGTTTAAGCTATTTTCAGCTTCGCATTTGCATCGTTGTGAGTCTTGGCCCACCTTACTCACGTTATGTATTTGCTTCCCTTTCCTTATTTGGTAGCAACTACTAGGAGAGCAAAAACGGATTGATATTACACAAAATTTGCATCAAGTAGCAAATAGTAACCATGGCAACAGTAAATGGAAAAGTATAAATGTTAGTTTTGTAAAATTTCAATAGAATTAATATTTTTTTAAGGATACCTCAAATCAAGATTTTGATAAATTGATGCTATCGCTGAAAACGAACGAAAGCGTGCTCAAGCGCAAATCACAGAACTCTACACTTTAACACTTTACAACTTGTCTTGCATTACAGGATCAACCGAATGGAGATCATGTATAATAGATACGAGTTATTGCAGTATTTTTCATTTACATAAATATATACACTATCATATAAATATTTCATGGATATGGGAGGGACCATCAGGGCACCCGATTGTAGCACTCTGGATGGGGAGAGTGGGAATGCCAACTCCACATTGCTAACAGTTTGTGAAAAGAGGAAGGGAGGGAGAGGGAGAGAGAGAGAAAGAGAGAGAAAGAGAGAGAGAGAGAGAGAGAAAGAGAGAGAAAGAGAGAGAGAGAGAGAGAGAGAGAGAATCTCAGTTTGTATTATTAGACTATTTTATAACAACAACTAAATGTATTATGATGTAAATTTTAAATTTCAATCTCAATTTAAGAGAGCGAGATAGGGCGCTATAACCTTGGCAATTACTGCCAGGGTTTTGGTTCAAATGCCAAAAGTTCACCAACAGGCAAAAGGAGCATAAACTAATCTTTCTAGCATCTATGCTCCCAACGATAAAGTGGAAATTATCTCACTGTTTAACTCTACATGGAAGCGTTCAGTACGAGAGGTCCACGCTTTCTTCCCTCCCTTGATTTAAAATAGTAGAGCAGTTTTAGATCGGCAGCATAATTAATCATCAATTAAAAGAGAGATTTGAGCAATAAAAATGAAAAAAGTGCCACTAATTATTAAGCCTGTGCCAACAAATAATGTAGATCAGCATTAAGAAATTAGAATGAGCAATAAAGATGAGAAAGATCTTCGATAATCTAATTGCAGACCGGTAAATCTGTCAAATCAGCAACAGCTATTAGTATATGTGCAATTATATGGCAGTATTTCCGCCAAATTATGTAATTTGAGCACTAAACTATTCGCATATGTCTTTTAATTTTGTTGGATGTTGCCCATAAAAACAGTAAAATGAGCAATGGATATTTATTTATCCATTGCTCATTTTACTGTTTTTATGGAAAAATCCAACAAAATTAAAAGACATATGCGAATAGTTTAGTGCTCAAATTACATAATTTGGCGGAAATACTGCCATATTTAATTGCACATATACTAATAGCTGTTGCTTTATTTGATAGATTTACCGGTCACAATTAGATTATCCGAAGATCTTTTCTCATCTTTTATTGCTCATTCCTAATTTTTTAATGCTGATCACACATTATTTGTTGGCACAGGCCTTAATAATTTAGTGGCACTTTTTTCATTTTTTGGTGCTTTTTCTGAATTACTAAGTGCAGGTAAATATTTTAGTCGTTTTAGATCTTTCTGAAATCGCTCTATTTCTTGGAATCCTCTCTGCGGTACATACTACGCAGTTGACCTGGCCGATGACAAGAAAAATGATGTATTCAAGAAACCATCATTTTTCAGGATGCTCTCAAGAGTTGGCTGCGTTAGTGTGAGATAAGGTAAGATTAGTTGAGAACCCACAGGGCGAATACGAAATTATTGCAACAGTCCTGAAAATTTGATTTTTATCCGATAAATACATGAGATTTAAATGTAAACAGTGTTCAATAGTGTTGCAATAATTTCTTGTTTGCCATTTAGGTTATGTTTTAAAACATTTTAATCATGTTTGAGAGTTGTTGACGGTGAAGTAAGATTAGGTTGAAATTCATGGACTGAATATCCGGAGTTTTGTGCTGCATGGTAGAAAAGATCTCTAAACTGATGGCGTTACATAAGATCTCCGACAAGTTTCGTGATCCCACCTGTCCAAAAGCTTTGTATTGCTCACTCGTGCGTTTTATCCTGAAATTTGGAGCCGTGGTGTGGTGTCCTCTGTTGTTTGTTTGTTATGCTCTCCGTCTTACGTGGAATGATACAATCAACCTTCTAGCGTGCGAGATAAAGGGTGTACGGAATCAAATTGCGACACACACAAATATTCATCAAAATTGGCCCGTTCAACCAAACATCTTCAAACTCTCAGGGAGTAAAATAAAACATGTTATGAATATATTCCCCTGTTTGTTTTATTCAATTTAAATTCCATATCCAAATGCACGAACCTTCTTCTTTAAACTACTCTTAAGGTCCTGTACAACATTTGAACCTACTTTCTTTTGTGTGTCAATCATTTTTTTCTTCATGTCTTCCTCCGATTCCACTTCCTTTGGATGCTTCCGAAGTGCTTCTTCATGCTGGCCTAGTACTTTTCACAGCTCCGGTGCGTTCCCCCCGAACATGCTTCGGCACGAAATTGACCTCCTTAGCGTTGTACGACTTCAAAACCTCTTTCGAGTAACGGCAAGAGGCTAAAACCGGTCAGAAAATCGTAGGACCCTCGTTTGACCTCAGAAGAGGAAGTAGACGCTTTTCGGGCCTTCTTTTAGATACAGCTGCACATTGACCGTTCCAGTTGTAACGAATTGGGTGCTCCGCTATCAACACGAGCAAATTGCTTGCTAAATCATAGATTTTCTGGCAAACTTCTGCTATTTAAAAAATTGAAAAATACACAGCGTGAACAAATACACATTGAATTGATTCCACTCAAAATTTAATAGAAAATACCCAACGGGTAAAAAATTACAGCCATTTAAAAGCGGTGCAATTTGATTCCGCACAACCTTTAGTTGCCATGCAAGCAGTCTTTGCTTCGAAAACGCTGCTAGGTGATACCGTCTTTTTAGAAAGCTGGGCCGTACTCAATTTCTACCCTCCTGAGCGAGTTCTCCGAACAAAGAATTTCCGTTGCGGTTCAACGAAATCTTAGTACTGTTATTCTATTACGAAATACTGTTTTAATATGCCGACAAGTTTTAAATGTGTACTATGATAAATTTTGTTTTACTTGCGTTGTATTATTTCTATTTTTGTCCAATGATGCATTTTACGGTTATATAGTAGGGTTTTTTTTGCGAAATTATATGAATAAATAAATGAGCTAAATAAATAAACAAGCATATCTTGCCGTTCACCGTAAGCCCAGAATGAAAAGAAGAGTGGCTAGGATATTCCCTTTTTGCTGGTCATCAGCCAGAAACGGGGCCTTACTTCGTGAACTCGGGGAAACTTTTGATGTCAAGACTTGCCTCCTTGGGGGACGTTAAGAACCTGGTTCCCAGCTAGTCTTTGCCGTCCATCGTCAAGTAGGTCTCATCAGCGGTCTCGGCCCAAGGTGCAAAAAGATGAGGCCCATTGCTCTTGGTCTTCCTCTTCAGCGTCTGAGGTTCTTTTCATTCTTTTTGACGCTCACGACTTTCTCCAAAAAGCAGAGAATGTTGTAAATGCCGGATCAGCTATATCCGACGGACACCTAGTGCCTCACGATGTTGAACTTCTATGCTTCCGGGTGGTGCTGATAGTACGAACAAACAATCGATTGTAGCTACTTGACTGTTTTTGCCATGCTTTATTTTTTTGACTGGATGGAAAATCTGCAACCAGACTCCTTAGGAATTCATGGTGTAAAAATGAGGGTGCCAACTCCTCGACCCACTAAAAACCCACCCGTGCTTTAAGCACTGGACCATCCTTTCGGCATTACTTCGGGAAGGGGGCTATTGTGCTTGTTAAGCACCCACTGTGTCTAGCTTCTTAGGGCCTTAGTAGTTAGGTGGTCCTTGCGACCTGCCCTTGGTCGTTTCGCCATTTTTGTTGGAGATCGAGGACAATCTGGGAGGCTGATATGCATACCGCGACCCAGATGTCCCGGTATTGGCACATCTTCTGGACCAAATTATCCGGAGTCGTGTCGTGACCGCTTACGGCTATTATGCTGGATCTCGTGCCGTCGAAGCGAGGACATGCAAAGCACACATGTTCCGCGGATCCTCAACTCCCGCGCATTCGGTGCATGCGGAGGACTATGCAAGCCCATATTTTTCCAGATATTGTTTAAAACAGCCGTGGCCTGACAAAATCTGAGTTAAGTGGAAGTTCACTTCACCGTGTCGCCTACTAACCCACCCGGATAGTTCCGGGATTAGTCGATGGGTCCACCGACCTTTGGTGGAGTTGTTTCATTCCCTTTTCCACTTAACCATAGATATGGCTCTAGTGGTCTTTCGAATACCTCTTGTTCCACGTTGTTCGAAGCACTCTACGTCCTCTTTTATGACAATGCCTATTGTCATCATCCCCACTAGGAAACAGACCACGTCGTGTGATACCATTCAGTATGTACTAACCACTCTTGGTACTCAAGGCGGTGATCCATGCCGGCCCGCCGTACCTTAGTATGGATAGGGCGACACTGGCCTTGGAGTCTACGCATACTCCCTTGCACCGTCGAGCTATTCAACATCATGTGGAATAATGCCGATATAGACATAGAGGCTTTCTTGCAGGCGTAATCGATGTGACTGACTAAGGACAGCTTATGGTTGATCATGACCCCAAGATACCTCAAAAACTTCTTCGATTGGATTGTGCAGTTACCTGCATTGATCGTCGCATGTTGCTCCAATTTTCGGTTGTTTACAACCGTGACCTCAACCTTATCGTGGGCTAGTTCCAGTTTTCTGGAACTCATCCATCTATTCACAATGCAAATGGAGTACGAGGCCGTAAGCTTAACCTCTTCAATGGATTCACCTCATATCTCTAGGGTGCTGTCGTCCGCAAATCTGACTATCTTCACCCCGTTCGGGAACTCAATCCGTAACACCTCATAGTACATCGTGTTCCATAGCACCGGACCCAGGATCGAACCTTGTGGCACGCCTGCGGTGATCTGAACACGTTTCTGGCCTACCTCTGTGTTGTATACCGCTATGCGATTCTGGAAATAACTTCCCAGGATCTAGTACAGGTACAGACAGAATGGCATTCACCGTCGACTTCCCTTTACAGAAGCCAAACTGGTTGTTAGACAGACCGTGTATTTTGTCACTCTGTTGAGGATTACCCTCTCAAGCACTTTACCCACTGTATCCAACAGACCCATAGGTCTATATGCCGATGGATCCTCTGGTAGCTTCCCTGTCTTTGGTAGCAACACAAGTTTCTGAATCTTCCAGGCGTCCGGAAAGACGCCTTCGTTCAGACATATTTGCATCACCACCCTGAACATTTCGGAAACCAGCAAGATAGCCGTCTTGATGGTCAGGTTCAGAATACCATCCGGTCCCGGCGCTTTATTCATCTTTTGAGGCTTTGTTGTCGCAATAAGTTCTTCTTTCGTCATCGTCACCTCGTCGCCGGCCCCCATTGTGCCGTTGTCAATGCCCACGTGGCCACTGGTGTTTGGCTGAGCCGTCCACCCTTCCATCGCTATGACAGCGTTAAAGTCTGGGATACTGGAACGCTGGTCATGGGACAAATTAACGGCGGCGGCGGGGCCATGGACTCGGGTTGTGGTTTGAAAAGAGTCCTCCAACGATCACCTGCAGCAGCTCTGGTGATTACTCGGTTGGAGCAGACGTTCCTCTGGTTTTGGCCATTACTACCCGATAGGTGTCATCCCACGGATTTGTCTCTCGGCGTCTGAGCGTGTTCAATATTCCTATAAACTAAAAAAAATCCTTCGGACAGGCCCCCTCCAGGCCCCCTCCAGACTAATTGTTTAGTTCCGCCAATGCCAATACACCGGCGATCTTCCATTTCTCGGTTTGACTTCCCTCGGCATGGTCGCATCACACGCTCATGTAAGTGTTTTAACGAGTCCTTCACCGCAAGGTTCCTGGGTTTCACGTAAGTTTCGTTCCATCTCAGGCGCCTCTTTAAATGACTCTACGTCAAAGTAGGAAGTCCTCCATCTGCGGGCGAATGGAGTGGATGCTCCTCCTTCCACACACTGCCTTGTTTTGTTGACGATACAATAACGGGCAGCCAAGTCGTCACTATGGATGTAGTCATAATCCACCCTCTAATTATTAAGCAACCCAGGACTGCTGAAAGTTACATCGATTATCGATTCCGCTTCATTTCTATGGTAGGTACTCTTGGTACCCACGTAGGCTAGGTCCACATTGAGCTTAGCCAAGGCCTCCAGAAGAATGTGGCCCCTGAGGTTGGTAAGGGGGCTTCCCCAAATACTGGTATCAAATTTCGTCAAAACTGGTTCGTATAGTAATCGTGCTCGCTGTTTGGCCACTAAATTTTGTTTCAAGGAGCGATTCGGATGTTTATTGGCACAAAAAGACTTATATCCTTCTCTTGAAAGGATGTTACGCATGGTGGAAAAGTTGAAATTCGTTTTCTTTGCCAAATCACGTATGGAGACACCTGCACTGAAAACATTTTTTCGTTAAGTTTGTTTTGAGCATTTCGTAAAAATAATATTTGTAAATAGGGCAAATTATCCGTTTATTGTATTAAACATTCGTATTGCATGTTTTCAAGATAAATTCCAATAATACGCATAATACGTACAGTTTATGAATCGTGTTTCGTATTATTTTAGAACCACTTGTAAATATCACTGAAAGATTCGTACATGCTAGCAACACTGATTTCATTCTTTCGTGAACTAAGTTTTTCCTGATGCTTCTTCATTCAATGTCCGCCATTACGTCGTGTCGAGTCGCGTTTGTATTTTATTGAAACATTTTATTAGTTTGTTATCATTTCAAAGTGTTTTGGTTATAAAGCGCATGAAGTGCATCAACGAAATTAGCGAGCGAACTGATCTCAAGTAAGTAAACCAATTACTTCCTCCATATATTGGTGTTTGTAAAACACAGCCCCCGTGAAACCCATGCCCGATTAATCTATGAGTAATCCGGTCTATGCTAATGGAAAAAATGTATATTTTTACAGGTAAGCACGCAAAAACTTATTAACAATAATACGTATACAAGTTTATAAACGGTTTCAACTAAGTGAGCTATGTACATGGATTGCTTCATATGTGGTGGTTAACTTTGATTCCATACGATTTATGTCAAACCATTTTCGACTGTTCCATGAATTACCTGAAAAACATAATTATCAATGCACATTTCAAAACTGTAACACATTACTTGGTAGTTTGAGTTCACTAATTCGGCATTATAAATGCCATACTCAACCACAACCAGACAATAACTCAGGAATAATATTGCCATTAAACCAAACTATAATCCTTCAACTTTACCCACCAATCCATCCGTCGATTTGTTACCTTCAAACATTCTCACAACTAGCCCAACCTACATTTGACTCCAGCATCAATATCAGATCTCAAGCAATCTCCAATACTATCTTCAAACAAAATTCTTCAGGATAAGCGTTTCAATTGACGAGTGTGGAATCCAATTCACTCTTAAGCTTCACAACAACAACAATTTTACACGGAAAGATGCTTTAAAAAATTCAAAAAAGTGCTCATAAATGATATAGTCAAACCAATTGTTGGTTCAGTGGACACATTCTTTAAGCAGCATTGTGACACGACTAACTTGGAGACACCGTTTACAGTTAACGTCATTGCTTCAAACCATTTCCAAACTCGTTCGGCAGATGTAAGAATGAACAACAGTTGTTTAATTGGCTTGCAGAAAATGATTATGCTAGCGAAGTATGAAGAATTTGTAATCAACAAAGAAATTGGTGAAAAATACTGCCGCGGAGAAATAACTTACGATAGAGGTTGACGTTACTGGAGTTCTACTGCCATTGGCATTTCAATTTAGAAAAATTTTGGAGAAAAACGACATGCTTCTGGAAACACTTACAAAAATAGCGTGGATCAGCAAATCAACAATGTTAAATGCACACTTTATCAACGGTGCGTTATGGCGAGAAAAAAGTAAACCATTCATTGATGCAGGAAAAATTGTTATACCGTTTTTTCTATACATTGACGATTCTGAAATCAATAACGCACTTGGAACGCACACAGATCCTATATCTTTTATATATTATTCATTTCCGGTTATTGATAACTCCGACATTTATTTGGCAGCTGTAATAAAAGGTCATGACTACAAAGAATTTGGTAACGAAAAATGTTTGAGTGCCTTGATTCGCTCTATAAGAGAAATAGAAGTCAATGGCATTCTTATAAATACATCGGAAGGACCGAAAAATGTACATTTTGTTCTAGCACTCTTCGTGGGGGACAATTTAGGACTGAATAAAGTGCTTGGATTCACCTCATCGTTCAATCATCAATTTTTCTGTAGATTCTGTAAAACACCAAAGCCGGTTACGCATACTTTGAGCACAAATAATATGAATTTGTCTCGTAATCCACATAACTATGCTGAAGATGTAGCAGCCCAAAACCTGAGTTCAACAGGCATTCAAGAACTTTGCATTTTTAATAGCATCGATGTCATTCCATGTGACTACAAACTATGCCGTAGATATGATGCATGACGTTTTTGAGGGTGTCTGTCATTATGATATTTGTCATAGTATTAGATACTTCATTTCTACCAAGTATGTATCGCTAGAAACATTGAATATACGTAAGCATATGTTTAATTATGGGGAAATAGAGATTGACAACATATCTCCAGAAATTACTCAAGCCCACTTAAACAAGTTCCACTTGAAAATGACCGCGAGAGAGATGATGTGTTTTATACATCTTTTTCCCTTATGATTGGTGACCTCATTCCGGAAGATGATGAAGTTTGGATGTTTCTTTTGAAATTGATAGAGTTGATTGAAATTCTTCTTTCGTTTGAAATTTCCCATGATATGGCAGAACGATTAAGTTTTCTTATCACTGAACACCACTTGGATTACGTACGCCTATTTAAAGACACCTTGAAGCCCAAACATCATATGCTGTTGCACTACTATACAGTAGTTTTGCAATCAGGTCCCCAAGGCACTATTGGTCTTTTCGTTTTGAAGCGAAGCATAAGGAATTCAAGACATATGCGCACAACATAACGAGCCGGAAAAACATATGCATTTCTATTGCAAAAAAGTATCAACTGAAATTTGCCCATCTTGTAATAGAGCCTGCCAAATCGACGTACTTCGTACAACCACATCACGCTATCATTACAACGCAATTAAATTTAATTAAAGGCTTTTGTGAGAATCACCACTTTGACACTCAAAACTTCTGTTGCTATTCAAAATGCATTTATAAGTCAAAAAAGTACAAACGAGGTTTTTTATTTGTCAGTATTTAGACGCAGTTTCAGTTGAAAATGTTGTTATATTTCAAATAAATGAAATAATATTGTTTATGGGTTCCACGTCAATTTACGCTCTTTGTAAGAGAATCAAAGTTGTTGAATATCATGCACATTACGCCGCTTATGAAATCGAGACGAGTGATTCCTTAGAAGAAAGCGAGTACTACATCGTATGCATCGACAAATTAGCAGGCCCTCCTATAAACCACCACAAAACGGCCCGGGGTTTAAATATGCTTAGACCCAAACAATATTGTTAGTGGTGGCACTCAGCTTATAAATATACATCTCACTGACAATATCTACATGCTTATAAATGGATCATTTACTAGGACAACTCAATAACATTGAAATGGAGCCGCCACAGAGCTCAACTCCCGAAGAAGCAATGGCACACATAATTAATATAGAAGATTTTTGCGAAATTCCTGTAATAAACGTGATGAATGTTGAAACCGAAGAGAGCTTAAATCCGGATGGAAAGGAATCGCAGGAATCAAATCATGGTACAGTAATTGAAGCTACGGTTCCGTGCCAACATCTTATTCAAAAATATGGAAACTCCGATGCAGATATCCTCGAACTGCATGCATTGCTTGGCGATTGGAATCTTGCGGACCTGTTTCCATTCTTCTATCGTAAGTTAGAGTGCATCTTTCCTTTCTATTTCTTTTTTTTAAATCTTTTTATAATAACAATTCTAGGGCAACATCTATACGTAGGTGTATTGAAGCACCTTACACCGGAAATGGCAAGCACTTTTCTTAACCAATCGGGTATTCCCCTTGGGGCACAAATTGAATTTAATTATCATTGGAACAAATGGATGGACTCTTCGAAAACGATGGACGTTACCTTGGTAAAAGAACCACACATCAATTATTCACAGCAAGATCCGTGCAACACTACGGTAGAAAATCTGGTTACGGCACTGCCATGTAACAGAAGTGAAACACCGATTGATATAAACAAAATACTGAAATCGAATCAGTATGGTTTGACATTGATCAGCGCGTATAACCGTGACAAAATTCTCAGCGACAACCTTAGGAAACTGATGCTGGAATCCATTCTGCAGTTCTGCATTGAATTTAAGCATGATTTGACCGTCAAAGACTGTCAAAGCTTAGCTGAACAAATCGTGCAGGTCTTTCCAGGAGAAGTAATGGTCAGTATGATAATCAACCAATTTAATAACCATCCATCCAATATATCACTAGCTAAACAAATTCCAACTAATGTTACTGCAATCAAAGTCTATATTTCTTAACAAACTATTGATTCTGTCCTTCCTAAATGCATTAAATTTGAGGTTTGTGGAGATTTAGAGTGAGAGCGAGCAGCACACACAATACCGTATAATTGCTCATTAGCTTTTTGACGTTTAATCACTTATCCCTTTCTGGCACATTCAGAGGAATGATGGTTTGTTTTCTTCCAAATGATTTTACTTCTTACTTGCACTCCTTTGATCTAAATGGTGCTGTACACGCTAAGATCAGATTACCGAAAATACGGTTTCAATTTTACCGAAAATTAGGTTTTGGTAGCAAAACCTAAAGTATCGGTATAATTTACCAAAATAAAACGTTTGATTTTACTTAGTTCTTCAGTAAAGTGGATTTACAGATTTTATCGTTATATTTTACCTAAATTTGGTTAAAATGCTCTCATTGAGTCTAGCATTTTCGTAAAATTACCGTACAAAAATAGGTAAATATTAATGTTTTTCCCGGTTTTCCTGCAATACCGAAATTTCGGTAATCCATGTTTACCGATAATTTCAGTATGTGCACTTTTGTACGATTTTCGGTATTTTATGCCGAATTTTTGGTTTTCTTGTCTTAGCGTGAAGTGTGCGTACGTTAAACGTCACTAAGCCTAATGGTGGAAAGAAAGGAACTGGTGGAAACTAAGCACAGCCAATCAACGTCGAGCAATAGCATACACTCTTAGATAAGAATAGCTATGCATAGGTATAATTTATCATAACTGTACGCGAACAAACAACAGTATGGCTAACCAAAAATGGGTAAAGATAGTTCGTAGTGGAAAGATGACAAACAGTCAACATCGGCTTGAATCCGATCGATGTTTACTAATTGTCAACGTGTTACTCCTAACCATCTTTACTCACTTTTGGGTGCCATACTTCCGACGAATTTGAGTCCATCGAACTCAAATTTGGGTTGTTTAGAAATAGCGTGTACTGCGGTAACTTAAATATACACGGTAAGAATTCCATTCATTTATCCATTTATGGGTGCTTTTCAGTTGCAATGTTAAGAAATTTCACCCATTTTCACTAAAGAAGAGTTAACCCATGCAACCGGGATCTTTTTAAAGTGCATGTTAATGGGTAAAAATTTTGTAGGAGGAATAATAACATCAATATAATAAACCCAATAAATGGGTAATGAATCTAACAATGTAAAAAAACTGGAGGAATAAATTTATTGGTAAATCCAATGACGTCATAGTCGATCGGCTACGTTACAATATTGCCAAGTTCTAGTACAGTATCCACCAGATTTCAATTACAGCGACTTGAGTATTCTGACGTTTACCAAACTGCTCTCTATGCTGCAAAATAGTGGTGTGACTAAATCTGCAATACACTAACAAACGGAGCAGAATTATTGAGTAGTTCAAAATGACAGCACATTTAATTACACCCCTATTTTACATGCACTCTTAGTTCGCTTTTTGACCCTCTGTCACGTATTATTCTATGTCTGTTATACGTACTGACTCAAAATCACTCTCTTCATACTTCCAACTCAAGATTCTGTACACTGTTTGAGTAAAGCACCCAAGGGTTAGGTAAATTTTACATAACTGTGAACTATTTGTCTTTATTTATTTTCGTTTGTGCAAAAAAGGAGCAGTAAAACAATCAACAATCATCATTGGGTTATAATTATGTCTTTTTTTCTGTAAAAAACTTACAAAAAAAGTCATGGTGTTTTTTATTATTTAGGCCTACTACTATATCGAACGAAAAAATGGTGCTCCGTTAGGTAAACTCTACCATAAGTATCGCAATTGGAAAAGTAATCTGAACCGGAAATCTGCAGGTGAAAAGAGTAACGTAAAAAGCACAATGTTGTTAGATGCCAATTTGTTGAAAATGTATCAACCTAGTGAGAACGAGGAGTCACATATCCGTGCTCTTAAGCATGAAATAGCTACTATGAGCTACGAGGAAAAAATGACTCATTGGATCGGATGTTCAGCAACGCGGCTGAACACATTAAAAGAACTCAAAGATCCCCAATCTACGAAGATTTATGAGCTCTGGCCACAATATAAAAACCCAGATGGATATCGTATGGCAAGTATATTAATTTAACCTTAAAATTAACAGTTACTATCATCTTAAATTTTACAGATTGAAGCTGATTTTGTGTTCATGAATGGACAAAAAATGAATTGCTGGATTCTTTGGAAACGTTTGTAGAGGTAATGGTGGAAGAAATTTTCCGTAGGCATCAGACATCTTTTAAAACCATAGAAGACAAAAATATGTTGAACAGGCTGTGGGACAAGAACATCAATCTCTCGAAAAGTATAAGCTGTTAGTTATTTCATTATAAACCTGTGTTATAAATATTTCTACTTTTCAGACTCTTCTGCTGCCATGGTGTTCCGGCTAGTGCAAACTCTTTTACCATTCTCTAGAGTTCGGGATCAGCACAAAATTGATCCAAAACGGCGATTCTATAGTGTTGCAGAATCTCGTGAGGCATTTGTTACGGTTTGCGCGACAGAATGCGAATATAAACAGAAATTTGACGAGAAAGTAAGGAACGAATCATCAATCCCACCATATATAACCATCATTGGAGCATATGAAAGCATTAATTCAATTATGGTTGACTTCGATAATATCACGTATAAGTTTTACAGCCTTGCAAAGCTATTGATGTATGCTTCAAAGCATACAACCTTTTAATATTGCGTATCCTGATAAATGTGAGCCAATGTGGGATTTCATTAATAGAGAATTTTATCACTTAAAGTATGTTGGTGCTAAAACAAAACCACCCACTTATTTACTCCTGAACGAGCTAAAAGGTAAGTTGAACACTAGGGAACGTCCATTAATTATATCAAGCCAAAAGTGTCTTTTATATAGCCACCCCCACCCCCTTGTCACGTTTTTTGTATGGCCCATCAATTTTTTTTAAATGGATTATCATGTCCATTATATAAACATGTCAGAGTGGAGCCCTCCCCCCTTACTGTGTGACATAATTAATGGACCTTCCCTTACTAAATTTATCATAATTTTTAATATTTACTCATTTACAGCCATTAAAACTAAACGATGTACAAATGATCAGTTGGTGACTCTGACATCCAATAAATCCTAATCCGAGAGGTAATTCACTGGAGAGAGATAAACTAACTCCCCCATTCTTTGATTGAACTTCAATAAACCATTTTTACTGTTATTTTCTAGAACAAATATTATAAATATTTGTGTTTTCACTCACTTACCGATATGTATCATAGATATACGTGACGTGTAGAAAGGATATCTGACAATCCCTCATTACATAAACTCTATCTCCTTTTGTTGAACACAGCTCTCGAGAAAACTAAAAGGGATGGCAATATGAGGTTTGTGTGAACTGTTGAAGTTGAACTACTTAACTACTAGTATTATGTGAGAACAATAAAATAGTTTCACAACACAGAGTGATTGAAGCAGGCGTTTGAAGATGTGTTGATGTCATTATTACATATACGATTTATAACAAAAGAAAAACCGATTTGTGCTTGATTGTAAACAGCGATAGTAACATCCATAACAAATCACTCGAAATAAAAGATTTTAAAAATTATAAGCTTTGCAAATCCCCAATGGTTTAGAACAGATAAAAATTTTTTTGAAGTAGTGCTTTAAATTATTACAAATATTGCCAATGGACTGATTCAAAAAAATTAATAACTCTAAGAGTGGTAAGAATTTCACTCATCTTGAGTTTTTAAAAGTTAGAGTGTATCTGCATGGTTCGATTTCCCAAGTTCCTTCGTGGCATCCACATTTTGATTACAGTGACGTTAGACGCAGTGTTGGTGTTGTATTTTGTGGTTGGAAATCACCTGAAAAATCATTCAGGTTTTGTAAATATCTTCATATTCAAATGTTGTTCTTCGTGATGGATGGATAAGACCGCTGCAAGCAGATTTTGCCTACGGAAAAAATAACGTTACTGTCGTGACTGATGAATCTTAACCCTTGAAAGGATTTGTTATTGGCTGCTTACAAGCACCATCTGCAGCTACGCTACAACGGTTTGCTTGCTGAGGCTATATTTTTCTGTTAAGCGAGCTGCTGAACATCATTTCGAGAGTTCAATTTGGAGAACATTACAATATACGACGTGGGAAAGGCGAAAGAAACGAGTGAATGATTTGAATAGTTCGAAAGAAAACGGATCCGGAAATCAGCTGTGTATAATTTTCAACTCTTACTTTATCTCATACCGGGCCCTGTTCTAGTTTTTCGAAGTATGAATAAATGTTAAAACAAAGGACAGAGAAGTACACACTTGTTATATAAATATTATAAATAATCGATTTTAAATTGTTCCAGGGTAGAAACGTATTATTCACGCCTAGCAGCTTTGCTGGAATAATCTAGGTCTTCCAACAGAGGTAGAAATGTAAGTATATTATTGCAAAGGGTATTCTACAGGAGAAGGGAATTCGTGATTAAGTATACTTTTTCGCCAAGTTCCTTGTTTATGCGAAGCTGCCTTCTTCACAGGTGTCGGATTCCAGTTTTATTGTGTATAGATATCACACTGGATTAGCTCGGCTAATAGTGGACAATACCATGCCTGTGATTGATGTTGATCAGTCTGAAGCCAGTTAGATCTACAAGTTAATTTTATTGGCCTAAGCTGAATGCAAAATACTATAAAAATTCCAGGTTAGTGTATAGACTGCAAGTAAAGTTACTGAATGTAATGTCAGCATAACCTTTTAATTCTCCTATCGCTTTTTATATCCAGTAGATGGACATATGCTGGAATTGGTGGCTGTTTATTTACCGAATAGAATATTTGAACAAACATCTAAGCAAAAATCCTGTAATCACAATGTTTTGAATGTTGTTGGATCTATGGAGCATTAGAAAAAAATATTTAGAAGTTTCAATTTTTTTTTCTTGAATGAATAAACATGCATTTTTACTTCATGTACTTGGATTGAATACATGTCATGATGAATAAATACTTGAGACAAACAGGAAGGGAAATGCCTTAGCTGTTTGTGACCGTGTATGTGTTCCGTGATGGAAAATGCTGGGTGTCGGTTACGATAAGGGCCCAAACCAACATCCTTATTTTGTTTAGAGAAGTCAAGTGCCAACTATCAATGCAGAATGGATTGGTACAATTTTTTTGTATTGTATGTGATTTTCAGTACAATGTACGATGGATCACTAAAATCCTTACAAAACAATCGTAAGTTTTCGTTTTGCTAGCCCTGTTTTGTAATGTTTACGAACTTTTAATTGAGAAATACTAATAAAACTAGTATTTTGAACGAAAGATTCATTAAATCGTGTTATGCGTTCGTAAATGAAACAATGTTCAGTAGTGGGACTTATTATTTTCACGAAAGGTTTGTTTTTCATCACATTGTTTCTCGTGCATTGTGCAT
>JASCZW010005210.1:0-59516 GCA_034211315.2 Aedes japonicus
TAGAATTGACAACGGGAGTTAGGGAAGGTCCATTAATTATGTCACGCAGTAAGCGGGGAGGGGGGGGGGGGGGTTTGGGAAAACGTGACGATCCATACAAAAAATTTTGAAGGTTCATACAAAAAACGTGACAAGGGGGGGCGGGGGGATGGGTTATAAAAAGTCAATTTTTGCGTGACGTAATTAATGGACGTTCCCTTATGAGTTTGATTGTTGGAGATTAGGTGTAATGAAAATTACTAATACAGTTAAGTTACCGTTGGTTTCGTACTCCTCTCTCTTTCTGAACACCTTCAGCGATCAATTATGATGCTGACTAAAACGCAGGATATCTCCTGGAAGAGGGATTTAAGTTTTGCTCAATAGTAATTTGCATTTAATTCTACTACATTTTCTGATAAAAAAAAAAGCATAGCATATAATATGTATAAATCATTGCAATCATATATATTTCTTAATATAAAATCGCATTTGTTCTTACCCTTCTCATTTAATTCCGAAACTTGGAATAAAGTATGTAATAGTTAAAGTAAAGAATTAAAGTTATTGTCCATGCACGATAAAAAAAAAACAGCACCCTTTTTACATTATGAACTGCGATACACCGTGACAAACTGATGCATTTTTAATGTAAAACCGAAATAGTTTCATATATGATTAGCAATTTTTTTTTTATTGGGGACTTCTTCATTATTCGATGGTTATAATATAAACAGTTTTGGCTCACAAAGTACCACGTATCGGTTAATGAATCACTTCTTAAAAATAGAATTCACAACGAATACTTGAGGGATTATTCTATGTGAGCTCTTTCAAAATAATATATACCGAAAAAATTAAAAAAAAAAATGGGGTACGTTATGGTGTAGCGATGAGTAATTCAGCTCATTTTAAAGAGCGGATCTGAGCCGATCAGCTCATCGGAATAAATCGATTCGTTTGACCAGCTCTTTCGATTTTGTGACATCAACGTTCGCACAAGTGTGCAAGTGATTATACTAGATTATTATTGGACTCAAAGCATGGATAAAATGAAGCTTCAGCAAAGAAAATACTTCACAACTACAATATTTCTTTAATTAACCATCTTTAATCGAGAAGTTTATTCACCACTTCATAACGTTCGAAATGTGTTTATTATTCAATTAAAAAATAACAAATGGTTTCAACTACACTTTTAGATTCAATAAGATTGACATTAGATACAATAGATTTTAGATATTTTAGTGTAAATATTAGCACCAGCACAGTTGAACTTGCTTCGTCTATTTCGAAACTTACTCTTGTTTGCGTTGCGTGAGATTATGCTTCGCAAAGCATGATAGCCGGTTTGTTGATTTGTGGAAAAGAGAAAACAAAAGGGAATCAGTTCACTTACACAGTTCTCTGCTTTTTTTCTCTTCTGCATTTTGATTTGACTGAGTCAATTGATTGTTCAGCTCACAGGAAAGCAACGCATAGAATACACGCTCAAAACTGCCTCTCTTTCATTTGTATTGCTGTCCCTTTTTTTCTCACGGAAAAGTTACTCAATTTTCGTAAAAAGTGGAACAACTCAATTGATGAGTTGTTCCATTTTTTACGAAAACTGAGTAACTTTTCCGTAAAAAAAAGGGACAGTAATAAAAATGAAAGAGAGGCAGTTTTGAGCGTGTAAGAACGGGTGAGCTTGTGAACTGTGGTTCTGTGAGAGCTACACTCCCGTATCATTTTACTCAATTTTTTAGTACTTTAGTATACTATCTCTTTTTCTCACACGGAAATGTTGCTCAATTTTCGTTAAAAAGTGGATCAACTCTCAACCCACATTTCACGAAAATTCGCGAGAGAAAAAGAGATAGTATACAATTCCGGAGCAATTTGCGATAAGGGCGAACATGCAGAATGTAAACAAAGGGGAAATGATGATTGTAATATTGCAAGTAGAATTTCAAACAGTAATTTACAAATTAACGAATAAATTCAAATACAATATAGCATACAGACAAAGCTAGTTTCTGATTCATATATAATGCTGATGGAAATCCGTTCGTTATTCATTGAAATTTGGCCCCACAAGTACTGAAAATAAGGGTATCGCCCTATACTATTCGCCTATGTTTGACATTTTCATAGGATTCGCCTTCCACTTTTCGCCGTTGTTTTGATTATTTTGTAGGTATCGCCTTTTACTTTTCGCCGTTGTTTTGATTTTTTGTCAGTATCGCCTTTTACTTAACGCCATGTTTATGTTTTGATTTAAATTACGAATTTCACTTTGTCAACAATCAATATGGCGTAAATCGCAGAGTGAATTGTTTTGATTACGAAATAACTGTACGCCCTTTGCAAAAACAACATTTAATAAATAATATTATAGCACAACCAGGACAAAAAGGTTAAAACTCATGATTTAGATGTAATAATTATGCATTGCATTGATAAAACATTTTGTTTATATTTTGCATGTACGCCCAAATCGCAAATTGCTCCGGAATTGTACTCAAAAATTGAGTAAAATGGAACGAGAGTGTAGTTGTCATTTGCTCACTGAAATGAATCGATGCAGTGGAACAGTAACTGTTCAGGAGCGCAAATAATGCAAAAAGGTATATCCCCCATAATCCTGAAAATCATTCAATATTTCGTGTGTATTAAAAAATGAGCCAGGAACACCGGTTTTACTACCCTTCCGAAGAAAAAGCACTGACCACGGCTGGGTTTGAAACGAGACCCACTGGAGTGCCAAGTAGCAGTCACGTTCATGATTTCACAGCCATCGGCGCCGACTAGCAGTGACTCAATTTGAAATCGGCAGCTTCCCATTGCTTATTGATTATATCAAGGGACACAATCTCCACATTTATATCATCATTATTATTATTATTATTCAATAGAGTTGTACCTCGCTACCTAAAAATTCCGAAATTAAGTAACGGAATGAGGTCTTTGAACTTTTGCAAGGAGCTTTGTTATTATGCAGAAGCTTCTCCGATATTCTCCAGCAAAAGATCCTTCAATGAAATTATTTATTCGGTTCTTGCTGACGTATTTACTCATCTAGGGAGGTCAACCAAAATTTCAAATAATTCAGAACATCCACTATGTACTAGTTGAGGTAGTTTAAAAACCTCTAAATTATCAGAACACTGAACACCGCAGAACCTATGTTCAGTTCATCTAACCTCTCTAAAATCTCAAGGCTGTGTTTGATTTGTTAGATTTTTGATCCTTTTTGAATCTCTTAAAACATTAGAAAAGATCATTTCAATCCCCCGAATCCTAGAGATATTATCTAAAAGGGTGTGATGCTCAGTGAAATTATTTGCAGTTCCAGTTCCTTCTTGTCACCCCCATTAATCGTCATCCTTGTAACAAATTAGTTGAAGTAACTTTGCTGTAATTTATTTCATTATGCTGTGTTCATTACGTGCCATAATTAGTTTGAGTTTCAAATCATGGGTTATGATAGTCTGGATCGACATATGGGAAGTATTCAGTTCCTTGGCCATTGCTTGCCCTGATTGTGCTGGATTCCGGAAAATTCGCTCCCTTACGTGTTTCACCATAACTCTGGTCCTAACCGTTGGATGAGCTCCATGCCTTTGGTTGATTTTGTACGCACCCGTCTCGTTGTATTTCTATCTGTCTAAAGATCTTAAACGGTCGAATCTTCTTCAAATATAAAACTACTACCAGCTCTCGTTTAACATCCGTGTTTAAAGCGTAACCAAAACAAACAATCTTCCAAAACAAATCACATCCGTCAAATGGCAGATGACTTCTCTTACTGAGCCTATCTTCGTTGATCGATGTGTTCTATTGACTTTCTCTTCTGAGAATAATGCGACTGCAAAATTTTAACAGGCGCGTTAAACTTCCCCCCGTTTAGTTGCAAGCCAAAACAATCCTCATAAAACAGAGCTGATTTGGCCATATCTGGCTTGAATTTACATAATATCCCATGAACTTATGCACAATCTGGCATTCTTTTTATGAATAATATGTAACTCGAAAAATTCAACAATTTTGCATACTGTGTATAAGCTAACAAAGTCTTCTCTTGATCTTAGCTGTAAGTAAGTCACTTATTCAATGGCATTAGTCGTGATAGATCTAAGAAAAATTCAATGAAGAATACTCAAAAGAAATGTAGAGTACTCAAAATATTAGCGAACTTTTTCAGCAGATAGAGATCTGGTGGTTTTCTAAATGATGTGAAGATTTAAATCTTCAAAATGAGAGTGTTGTTTTGACTCTCATAAAATATGATAAAATGATATCATTGTTGGAGCTCTTAGGTTGGCATTGAACAATAAAAGACGGAAAGGTTGAACTGCAGCCCAGGGACCTGGCGGGCCGTCATTTTCCTGTAGCTGTAGTCAAAAGAATCACTGTTTGTAAACAAGACTGGCGTTCAGTAACAATCGTCAGATGGGCCTTATTCAAATAAGGTCCGTGAGTGATATGTTGCATACTGTCAAACGCTAGTAATAAGGATAGGGCTGTGCAATGAGGTCTATAAAGGTAGCGAAGAGCAGAGTGTTTGCCGGTATTAGTAACGAAAAATGTGTAAACAATCCATGATTTTGGGTAGTGACGTAAAACTCCAACAACAAACGAATGATAACAAAGCAAGTAAAGTTTTTTTTTTCCGCATCATTTTAGTGCACAAAAAGGCATTCTCAGCCGAAACCTTTGAAAAACTAACTAATAACCGAAAATAAACATTCCATCTTGTGATGTGCTGCTGTTGTAAATTGTTGTTTTTTGAGATCTACGTCACGCATTTTTACAAATAACAGGCTGTCCATCATCTCACGAACACAATGACTGTATTTTGCATTACATTAATATAAATAGACCACTTCTTCTCCACCTGTAAAGACTCATTAAGGGTTGTCAGGCCCCTGCTGCTGACTGAAAGATCGCAGTCTCAAGTTTATTACAAGTTCTAGGAATTTGGATCTTCCTTAGCTAAGTCGGTAAGGGCGCGGCTACAAATCAACACCTTGGCTGGTTTGATTCCCGGTCTAGTCTAGGAATTTTTCGTTATGGTCATAGGGTATGATTATTCTTGCCACACAATCATACAAATGCAAAAATGTACCGAGCATCGAAAGCTTTTGATTAATAACTGTGGAAATACATTTAGAACACATAGTTGAGAGCAAGCAATAAGCTTGACACGCTAAGAAATAAGAAGAAGAAGAAGAAGAAGATGGAATTTGTATTATGCAAATAGCTATTATGCTACACTAACCAGATAGGTTGGGTTCATGTTCTTAGGGAAGGTCCATTAATTATGTCACGCAGTAAGGGGGGTGGGGGGGTTTGGGATAACGTGACGATCCATACAAAAAAATTTGAAGGTACATACAAAAAACGTGACAAGGGGGGGAGGAGGGGTTGTAAAAAGTCATTTTTTGCGTGATGTAATTAATGGACGTTCCCTTATCATTGATTGGCCTAATAATCTGGAACAATAAAGACGTTTGACATCTACTTCATACCACCCATAGAATACTGTAACCCTTCATTAAGCCGTTCCCTTCCATACGTCAAAAGAGATCGAAATTATTCTCAAAATCCGATCGAACGAGTTGCTTAAACGAGGGCATAATTTTATCCGTAACACAAATCACATCATCGCAATGCTAACGCCACAACTGACTTAACTCACTAGAGTCAGCATATTTCCAGATTTTCCTTTCTCTGTTACTGAAAATAAACCAACTTCTTACAATAAAAAACAATATTTCCCGCAGCTTCTACTGGAAGAGCAGGTAGATATTTTCAAAAATGAGGGATTTTTACATGAACACCACATAGAAGAAGAAATTCTACTTAACAAATCATTTACAATTCACTTGAAACATAAGATTCATTAGATTTTGTGAACCATTTTTTACTTCCTGAATCACATATGAACGTTAAGGTGAATCGCTGCTCCATGTTTTCCTATCTTTTATCTCGCTCTCGCAAACTCACCTTGCTATTTCAAATTGATAAATCTCGATTGTTAGTGAATGAACATCGAATCAAACTCTATCAGATTGCTCACAGCAAGTAAAGCATACAAACTGATGTGATTAAATTTTCAATATCTAGTTCCGACTCTGAGTTATATCAATTCTAAATGTTGAGGTAATGACTGTCATCAAGAATGATTCAGCATAAGCCCTTAAGTGAATTTCTGGTGGATATTTCCAATGACGATGTGTTTGTTTATTTGTGTACCTTTTTTAAAATCATTTTGCATTCAATGTTTTATCGATGGCAACATCAAGCTGCATGCACAGTTCACCTAAGAAAAACAAACAGGAAGACTTAGTTATCTCAGTTTTCCACACTGCATTAATTAACAACTGTATACTTTTCGGGCCACATCCTCATAAATTCCTAGCCCTGGAACAATTCCTTTCCAATTGAGCCCGCTCAAGCCACAACAGCAGCAATTATCAACCCACTAACTTTCAACCAGATTCTGCGAATCACGGAAGTTCTCCATCAAAACTTAATAACAAGAAAAAAACAAACGTCAAGTCTGATTGAAGGCACAGCCTACTCTTGTTTAGTTAGTCATTGACAGATACATGCATAACGTGTATCATGTGCCGACATCTTCCGTGTCTTGTATGTACTGATGGTCAAATCTGTATTTATTCTATAATTCGCAATAATTGTTCATTTCAATGTTGATGTTCATTCGGGCATTCATCACGATGTCATTCCGGTAATAAACTATTGTAGAAATTGAGATTTGTATCGAAATGGCGAGGTGATGGCTGTCGTTGTGGATATTGTCAAGCGAGGATACACTAGCTGACATAACAAACCGGTTAAGTAAGAGAATGTGAGAATGTTGTCATATTTTTCACAACAGTTGCTTTCCTTCTGAGAACGCCGAACGAAGCAAGATTTGTGCGTCTTAAAACGGTCCAATGCGATTTTGAGAAAAATCGCCGAGGAAGTTTTTGGTTTTTTTCCAAAGAGATTTGGAAATTTTTGTTCTGATTTTTGGTCCAGAAAACCAGGAAAATTTTGAAAATTTGAAGAAAGATTAAAAAAAAAAGATGCTCAACTAAAAAAAACGATGCACATCGAAAAAACCTGCAACATTAAATCACGACGTCTTTCCAAACAGTAAAGTCCAGTTTCGAGAACACACTTCTCAACGCACCATCTGCATTATTCCCTCCGCTGAATTTCAGCCAATCTGATACAACTGTGAGAATGATTCGGCTGTGGGGCTATTTTCGAAGAACGAACATCAAACGGACTGAGAGCGGAATTCACTGTCGAGATTCCACCGGGTCTGATCGAAATCCGAATCTGCTCAAGTCTGGGAAGAATCCGCACAATCGGGCATCTCAAGCCCAGCAGCCGGCAGCGCTAAATGGTAATCGTGTAGGACTATTTGTCAAAAGATTTGCCTTCTGTTTCACGCCGCTCGCTCGATTCTGCGCTTGTGAAGCGCGAAATTTATAACATAATCACTCGCGACGGCGAAGCGTCGCTTGTTGTTTTTGCTACTCCATTTGATAGTTATTTATTTGATTGCACTTAATGAATTGGTGCTCCGTTGGCTGCCACGGCGGGATGAATCAGATGGACGAGCTCGCAGCGAGGGTACAAGTCAATAGGATTAAGTGTGTGCAATTGGAGTGTGATTGACTGAGACATCACATCCTTCTCCTGCTCATCCTCCTCCGACGGCGATGCCGATGTCCAGAGCGAAGGGAAGTTGAAGTGATGGAATTATCTAGCAGCTTGTGACGTACTGCCACGTGACATGAACTTCGACTACCGAAAAACATAAACTGGACGCACGGTTCGATGATGTGTGAACCGCTACCCGTCTTGATATGCAAATTCGTCTGAACCATGCTAGATCACGGCCCTACAAATTACTAGCGTGCAACCGAGTACCTCATTCACCCGCAACACTTTGATTCACCGCAAGCGATTGCCGATTGAAAAGGCTATAAAATTAATTTATTAAACTGCAATTTACACGTTGTGCAGTACTCGCCAACTCACACATGGAACGCTTCTTTGTTGTCGCTATAGGTGCATGCACATGCACACGATACCTGTTATGCATGCACATATTTACATGCATTGCACTATGAGACGATGCGACGCGTCGTCCAAAACCTGTTTCGGGGTTGCATCGAACGAATGCAAAAGTGAAAATTTTCAAGCTTAAATACAATGCCACCATGGCTACTAGATGCGGATGGTTACCGTCCCAGCGCCCTCTCTTTTGCAATGTCCAGAGAGCGAAGAAATGGCGCACCGCGGGGAAGACGTGGGGGACAGGATCTAGCCATTATTTGCTGCATTCACACCTTGTGCTGCCTTCGGCACAGCAGTGGCAACGAGGCGATTGCACGCGTCAGGGTGGAACTCTATTGGGCGGAAATGTTTGCTGATCCCACTACCGTCGATTGTAATAAATTTTCAAAATTTTGACTGTGTCCTTGTGATGAAATTCGAAGCAGTACTGACGGAACTTTTATCTAATTTCAGCTTGCAGACAACTTGTGCATGCACTTTTTGGTATGTTTCTCACTTTTTTCATATACTTTTCTAACAGATTTTAACACGACGAAGCGAAGTGCTGAATTTTATGATTTTCAAGCGCCTTGGCGATGTGACCAGCATTGTACACTGGCAACATCCGGGCCTAAGTTTAAACAGATACTCGCTGCGCGGAAAATTATTTCAAGCAAATAATCCCTTTCTGTTATGTTCTACACTGATTCGTGTTCGCTCGAATGTAAAAATCATCTCAAACATTATTTTTGAGCTCTTTGCCAGTTACCAAATGAAAGCATTCATAGCCTGTCCAATCATAGGAAAATCGTATTTAAAGAAAATCGATTTTCTATGCTCGGGAGAAGTTTTTGACGTAGGACTATGCCTTTGTTTGCTATACTGGAGTACAATTGAAAAAAAAATTGCGACCGTCACGAAACGTGGTCAGGTATTGAGCGTTAATATCTCAGTGTTTTTCAAAAAGTTTACAAAATTTACAAAGTTTATATGTGCAACACTTAATCGGTATTATTTCTCCGGATCAACTTCAACAGAGAACATTGATGGTTTCGGTCCACAAACTATTGAAAAATTCATAAGTGTTGAGCCTTGTCCTAAAAAGCATATGAACTCTTTCAGGCCTAAGGGGTGACGCCAAAATATATAAATATATGACCCCGAAAGGAAAATGGCGGTATAAAATCACAGACTGAATAAAAGTGTATACTGTCTTGGGCAAATTTTTTTGACATCAATTCTTCTATCTGGAAAATATTAAAAACATATGAGTTTAAGACCATATTGACGACCTAGAACATCCTGCATATGAAAAAGTTCAGGAAGAAAAACTAAATTCCTTATTAATTGTTGAAGCGTTGTTTTAGAAAATGGTACATATGCAAAAGTATGATTAAATTCTCGTTGATAAACGCTAGGCATCTTTCTGAGATGTTCAAAGTTATCCAACATGTACTTGAGTTCAGAACTTCAGATCTGCAGTTGTAACAATAGATTTTAGAGGTTAATAAGGATACGATATGTATTCAAAACATATTGAATGAACCTTTTGGAACGTTAACAGTCTTTTTCTTTTTATTAATTTTGTGATGTTTTATGTTATCCAAACTATCCTTGAGTTCAGAGCATAAGATCTACAGTAGTAACAGTAGGTTTTTGGAGTGTGCAAAGGGACAATATATATTCAAAAATATTCATTGGACAATGTGGAAGGTCAACAGACATAATGCGATAATCTTGGGATATTATAGGTAATCCAAACTGTCTTCAAATACAAAATATAAGATCAACAGCTGAACCAGTAGTTTTCTTGGCTATATAAGGTGACGATATTCATACAAACATCACAGAAAACAGACATTGATGTCCATATACCTTTTCTTGAAAAACGTGTGTAGGAGTTCATATGGGCAGCCGGTATAAGAAGCAAGTGCAGAGAAAACCAAACAAATCTGATCAGGTTATGTGCTAGGTTTTTTTTAAGAACATTAACATGACAATTATCGCACAACTGCAGAGCCGCATACCAGGAGCATAACGACATTCATTTGAAATGTCAGTTTAAAGTTTTACACAAGTAGCAGACCGAAGATGAACGTATGTTCTCTGTGCAAACATATTCAATGAATCTTTTGAAAGGTCAACAGTCATTACTTTATAACTTTTTGATCTTCTAGGTAGTCCAAACTGTCCTGGAGTTTAGAACTTGAAATCTACGGTAGTAACATTAGCTTTTTGGGCTATACAAAGTAACGTCACGTATTCAAGCATATTCAGAGAATATTTTCGATCGTAAAATTACACAAACAGATAATCATCCAAATTGTCCTGGCGTTAAGAACTTAAGATTTACAAATGTAACAGTATTTTTTTTTTTGGCAATACAAAGCTACAACAAATATTCAAACATATTCAATAATAGCTTAAAAGGTTAACTGACATTATGAAGCAATATAACAAGTTCTAGGTTATCCAAACTATGTTTGAGATTAGAACATAATACCCACAGTTGAAAAAAAAGCTTTCTGGGCTATGCATGTGTATTGAAATATATTCTTTGAATATCTTGGAAGAACAATACTACGCGATAATCTTCGGATGTTTTAGGTTATCCAAACTATCCTGGAGCTCAAAATTTAAACCTACAGCTGTAACTGTAGCTTTTTAAATCAAACAACCATACTTTACCATTCAGACCAAGGCCGGTGTGGCCTCTGCTGTACACAGAAGTTGTCTCCATTGTAATCGATCCATGGCTGTACCTCGCCAGCCTCGTTGCCTGCGGAGAGACCGCAAGTCGCCTTCTATTTCATCTATCCACCTTGCTCGTTGTGCGCCTTTCTTCCTGTGCCCGTCAGTTTGTTTTCGAGAACCATTTTAACTGGGCTGTCGTCCGACATTCCTACGACTTGCCCAGCCCCTCGCAGTCAACCAATTCTAGCGACGTGTACGATGGGAGATTCTCCCAGCAACTGATGCAATTCGTGGTTCATTCACCTGTTCCACGTTCCGTCTTCCATCTGCAATCCACCGTAGATCATATGAGCACCTTCCGCCCAAAGACACCAAGGGCGCGTTGATCCTCCACTAGCAATGTCCATGTTTCGTGGTCGTAGAGAACTACCGGTCTAATTAATGTCTTGTAGATGGTCAACTTTGTAGTCCGGCGAACCTTGACCAAACAAAGTTACAATATTTATTTGACCAAATTAGGTGTGTGATTAAGATAAACAGATATAATGAGATATCTTGGGATGCCATGGGTCATCGGAACTGCCCTTGAGTTTAGAAGTTTGGATCTACAGTCGTCACATTAGCTTTATATCATATGAAAGGTGACGATATGCATTCAAACACATTCAGTGAATCTTCTGTGAGGTAATTATCAGATCAGATGTTCAAGTTTATAAAAACTGACCTAGATTTCAAAACTTAAGATTTGTAGCAGTAAACGTAGCTTTTTGGACTATGGACTACGATAAACATTGAAAAAACTACAGATATTATTACGCACTGGGGTAGCTAGGCAAAAGATTTTCTGCTTGATCGGATGCCGCCTTTCAAACATGCCCTACACTCAATTTCAAATACTTCTATTCAATTTCACATCCTCCCGAGCGGCACACTTGTTGCAAATCTGCTGAAGTAACTTTAATGTGAATCAATTAAGTTACAATGAAGTTGCTGCAACCAATTATGACAATTATGTGTTGCTTGGGCTACCATGCTCTTACGGTCCTTTCAATACTTTCTCTTCACATCTTTGGTTCTAGGAGAAATTGCTGTCAACTCCTAGGGCTGCATGTTGATAAGAAGGATATTTCCAGTTTTCAAACATATATTTATTGTTGAGTTGTGTTGATGAGATTGTAAGATTAATACAAAATCACATATGGTTATTATTAAGCACCGTCCTACCCGGGAGAGTAACTTTAACATCAACCCTCCAACTCGTACAGAGCTAAACTTAACTCGCACAGTTTGAAAATTCATGTAACTTTCTGCGACATCTTATTCACAAACAGGGTGTTCAATAAGTTCGAGTGCACTTTAAAAATGTGTTATAAAAATGAGTACATATTAGCTGAGAGCACCCTCCATTTGTGCTGCATGAAGAGCTTGAGACTTTTCTCAAAGGAATCGCTCGCGGCTCCAACCTGGTCCATCGTCATCTTGTCTCAGATCATAGAACCGAGCTTCTTAAATTGGTGTTGATGTTGGCCAGCATATGCTTGGCCAGCATAAACGACCATAAATGAAAGTCAGGGGGATTTAGACGCGGGAGCTGGGAGGCCACACACTCTTATCGAGAAAGTCAGTCAAATTCTACCGAAACCACGATCGGACGATATTCTCCGTTTGGGTCTGTGCACTGTCCTGTTGAAAAATGTAATGATCCTTCTTGTAGAGGTCCTAAATTGCCGCCCACAACCTTCTCCAGAACCTCGGTCACGATAAACACCAGTGGAAGCTTCCAACGCCTGGACACGGCCCCTCAAACCATCACCATCTTAACGCTCTGGAACCGCGGGAAAATGTCGGCGCCCACAGCTGATTATTTTGGACACTGTGCGGCTGTTGCCAGGCAAAGAGTTTCTCATCAGAAAACACGAACTTTTGACCTGCGTGCCGCGAAAGTATCAGCTCTGCCCTGTTCAGCCTCTTCTTCGTTTTGGCCTCCGTTACCCCGTGAACCTTGCGTTTCTTATACGGCTTGTAGTCCAGGTGATTCATCAAGATGGTGTAGGCAGTCCCGATCGACAAATCCAGGTCAGCAGTGGTCTTCCGGATCGAGCGGTTCATATTTCGACGAGCGCCGACACATGCAACTGTTTAGACACATCTCGAACAGAAGCGTTCGGTTTCCGTTTAAAGGCTCCAACCATGCCTTTGTGGTCGTTCTCGTTGACCTGGAGGCTTTTATTTCTTCGGATCTTCGCTTCCGATCAACAGTTAGACATTTTTCGACCAGTTTTATGATGACCGTGGAATTCGCGATTCCCAACTTTTCGTGCAAAACTTTTTCACGCACGCACTGTTCTTTCATAAATCTTTTAAAAACTTTTGCGCATCTGATGGAATCAACTCTTGATGTGTAAACAATACACATTAGACATAACATGTGTAGAAATAAATTTCAATTAATTTTACCCAACGGATCAAAATTTCAAGCAATTGTGTGTTGCCAAAGAGATGATGACCAGTATATCAAAAGAGTGTATTCGCATAATTGACACGAAAAAGAGACACGGACAAGTCACAGAAAGTACGCAAACGGTTTTTACGTGTCTACGATGGGAAATGAACCAGTCCGGAGCTGAAAACCCAAAGAACCTGTCCCGTATTTTAGTAGCTCAAATAACCTGACAAAATAGGGCTTGAAGTTGGAACTCACATTACCTAATGGATTCCAGTGGACGAGTTGTGTTTGAAAATAGTGCAAAACTATGAGTAAAACTTGTTATTGCATGAGTAAAAATTGATGAAATTCCGTGTAAACCTAGCTTAGAGTATAATTTCGTCACAACATGAGGTTATCGAGATGGTTTTCAAGCAAGAGGTACTTCAACAAAAAAGATATGGGTGCGGTCGTGGAAAATCTAGGCCAGTCCCATAGGTGGATCGCGAAACAGCTGGGAATTGACAATTCGACCGTGTCTCGTGTGGTGAAATCGTTCAAGGAAACGCAGACGATCTAGTGAAGAGCTGGCAGCGGAAGAAATGCGCAGAAGACCGACCCCGTGAACGCGAGGAAGGTGAGGGATTACTTCAAGCGCAATATGAACTATTCGATTCGGGACGTGGCCAAGAAATTCAATTTGTTCCGTCTGGTTCGTCCAGAAGACAATAAAGCGGGCCGGACTTTATGTCTACAAGGTACGGAAGGCCAAACTGAAGATCAGAATACAGTGGACAAATTCCACGCCAGGAATCTGTACCGCGAGTGGTTGGCGCAACCAAGATGCATTGTAATGGACGACGAGACGTACATATAAGCGGACACCAAGCCGAGACCCGGTCTGGAGTTTTTCGTCGACTAGTTTCGGAAAAAGATTGTTGACAAATTTGCCAGAAGTTCTGGGTGTGGCAGGCGATCTTTGGGTGCAGTTAAATCAGCAAGCCGTACATAACAAACGGCACCATCAACGGTCTGATATATAAAGAGGAATGCCTCCAGAAGCGCCTGCTGCTCTTCCTCCGGTCTTACGAAGGTGACTCTCTGTTTCGGCCAGATCTTAAATCGTGCCATTACGTGAAAGCAGTGAGAGATTGGTATGAAACCAACGATATGATTTTTGTGCAGAAGGATGCAAATGCGCTAAATTCGCCAGAACTTCGCTCAATTGAAAAATTCAGGGTGCTTCTGAAGAACAAGCTCTGGAAAACAGGGAAGGTTTTCAAAAACGACAAGGATTTGAAGAAAGAGTTCATGAAAGTGTTGAAGAAGTGTGTTGCGCAGGATTAAATAGGTAACGTTAAATCCAAAAAGCTGGCATTTATTCTTGGAGAAGATGTTCAGTAGACAAAGTTTTGCAAAAACATTACCATTATGTATTTTTTTATTCCCTGAGAGTTTCAGAAAGATCCGACTTAAAAGGAATTTTTGACGATCATTTCAGTCTGTTGCACTTTTTTCGAGTACAATCTTTGTTTAGTTTAGTTTAAGTTTAAGTAACGCTAACCAAACAACTGGGTAATCGACCATTAAAAGTATATTTACAGCATTCTTTGGACATTTTCTTATATTATGGAATCCAGGGCAAATTACTCAAAATTGATAACATTTTTCAACTCATAAGCAAAACTGCTTGAAACCTGACTGCACACCAAACTCTTCATAACAGTACTTCGGGTGGCTTTCTTCCTCTACCCACTTCAACCCTGCCCGTATTTGTATTCAATTAACACACTGTTTGTACTGGCGACGGAAATGCAACCAACCAAACCGGATACTACCACTCGTCAGTGCATACAACTGCAGCAGCGAACAGAACAACGCCAGCATTTCTTTCGTCCGCGGAGTGAATTGCCTGAATGGCGTAAAAGATCGCAGTGTCTGAATAGCACATGCGCCACTCATGCTGACTCGCAGATCCAAAGCGTTTTGCTGGTACTAGCGCAAAAATCTAAATGCAACAAATTAAATGCCGTCAATGGAATTTTGAAATGCCACCATAAAATATGTTGCCAGTCCCCGCCCCCTTTTCAAATTCTACCACTCCACCGCAAGTTCATCATTCTGATTGTACTTTTCACCGCGCAGCCAGCTAAATACTAGCATGTCTAGCTGCAATAAAATGCCACTGCTTTTTTCCTCCTCGGCTGCTCGTTTCGGACCATTTTTGGCCCGAATGTACCGAACCGAATGCAACTCGCTGCAACGACAACGGGAGAACCAGATTTGCATTTCTTGTGGATCCGTACTGAATTGGCCGAAGCCAGTGGCAGCAGAGCTGAAAAGAAAAAGACAAGGAGCGATATGAATGTAATTAATTTTAATTGAGAAATGTTGGGGAGCTTTTCCGAGAGGTGGTTCGGTCGATACATAGAGGGAGTCGCACGAAGACGAGGGAAAGCAAACAACTCTTATATCTCTATCACGGTTACATCGGAATACAAATAGTTTTATCTGTCAGTTGAATGAGGCCATTTGCCGATGTACGGGGTGGGAGGTGCCGAGGCAAGGAGGATGATTACTTAATTAAGCGATTTCCAAGGAGTGCTACTGCTGCTTGCTCACTTTGGATTTGCCAACGCCACCATCGGAGAGGGAGAGAAACAATAAAATACAATTAATCACTGCCTGGCAATAATTAATGGTTAAATGGCTGAAAATGGTCGAACGTGACTAGCCTTCGGCACCCCAGCGATGGATGCAGTGACGACTTACGAACCTTCGAACGTGGCAGCTTGGAAAAGAGTTTGAAGAATTGATCTGTTTTCAGTCGGCGAAACCGAATGATGGAAGTCAACTTTTAAAATGGATTTACACGAAATGCGCTCTCTTATGAAACACATTTTGATCATCATTACATCCTCTCAAAGATGAGAACACAACAAAATCTGACACTCCAGATGACTACATTAATCGTCAAATGTCACTACAGAGCTGAAAACCACCATAACTCACCGACTGCCAACGAAGGAATTCCCGCGGAATCGATCCAGCGTAAACAACTCTCGTAGCGCCTACTTTGTGCTCTGAACCAGGGATGCCAGATATTTTTTTCAAATCTGTATAAATATAAATGAGTTGGGGTTTCCTTTGTCACGATTTAACTCGCGAGCGGAAGGACCGTTTGGCTTTGTTGGATTCGTCTTGGACACCGGAAGGTTCTTATGATGGTTTGAAACCCCTCCTTTCTCTGGAAAGGGGGGCTCCCATACAAGTGAAGCATAAATTTCTGCATAACTCGAGAACTGATCAAGCAAAGGAACCCAAATTTAGAACAAATGAAACAGAAGTTTCTGCATATCTCAAGAACTAATCAAGCAAATGGAACAAAATTTGGCATGTGAGGTTTTCTGGAGGAGAAAAATGGTTTAATGGTGGTTTGAGACCCCTCCCCTCTCCTAGAAAGGGTGCTGTTATACAAATGATACTGTAATTTCTTCATAACTCTAGATCTAATAAAGCAAATGGAACCAAATTTGGCATGCATGGATTTTAAAGGCAATAAATGTTTCTACGATAGTTCGAGACCCCTCCTCTTTCTCTGTTAGGTTTAGGGGCGGTGCTCCCATATAAATGAAACAAAAGCTTCTACATAACTCGAGAGCTAATCAAGTAAATGGAGCCAAATTTGGCAGGTAGAGGTTTTTGAAGGCAAGAAATGTTTCTAAGGTAAATCGAGACCCCTCCGCCTTCTGTAGGAGGGGGCTCTCATACAAATGAAACACAAATTTGTGCATAACTCGAGAACTAATCAAGCATATGGAACCCAATTTGGCGTGTGGAGGTTTTTTGAGGAGATAAATGTTTCAATGGAAGTTTGAGACTCCTCCGCCATCTGGAAGGGGGCGGGAGGGGGGTTTCCATACAAATGAAACACAAATTTCTAAAGAACTCGACTACTTATCAGGTTAATGGAACCAAATTTGGCATGTGGAGGTTTTTGAAGACAAGAAATGTTTCTATTGTGGTTTGATTCCTCCGCTCACTGAACGAGGGGTCTCTTATACAAATAAAACACGAATTTCAGCATAACTCGAGAACAAATCAAGCAAATGGAACCAAATTTGGCATGGGGAGGTTTTTGGAGGGTAGATTTCTATATACATAAAAATGAATTTCTGCCTGCCTGTCTGCCTGTCAGACCCTTATGGACTCGGAAATTTCTGAACCGACCAACGTGAAAATTTATATAAAGGGGTTTTTGGGGCTAGGAAAGGCTCTTATGATTGTTTGAGACCCCTACTCTCTCAGGAAGGGGGGCTCTGATACATATGAGACACAAATTTCTTCATAACTCGAGAACTAATCAAGCAAATGGAACCAAATTTGGCATGTGGGGGGTTTTGAAGGCAATCATTGTATGGTGGTTTGAGAAACCACCCCCTCTGGAAGGGAGGGCTCCCATACAAATGAAACAAAAATTTCTACCAAAAATGAGAATACTCCAGGATACTTAAACACAAAACGTGTATTTCTCGGGTAAGAAGCATGTTTTGATAGAAGTTTGAACCCCTGCTTATTCAAGAAAAAAAAAACTCATTCCGAAAAAAACCATAAGAGTGCCAGTTACATTAAATTTACCTTCATTCCTCTTCCCTTGGCTAAGAAACCGTGTAGATCAATTTTTGATCTATCATCCGGCACCCGTGTATAAAATAGATGTCTCTCCATGTGAATTTGTTTCCATCTGCTTTTGGAAATCAGCATCATCTTCAAGATATTCGCATTCCATTGCGTTTTCTGTTGGCATATTCTTTCCCAATCAAATTACCAACTTTTGATAGCTTAATGAATCCTCACCGGAACCATATAAACTACATTCTATAATATTGAGTAGAACTAGTAGTTGTAGTTGTGAGTAGTTCCAATTTAAATGATTTTGGATAACCTTTACTCAATTTTGGGTAAATCCGGATGAGCGTGTTTTCAATGTCCCTTTGTCAAAATTGAAACACTAACGCCACCCCATTAGACATTTCATACTAATTTGAATCGACAGTTCCGTTTATGATCACAAGCGGTCGTTTGAGCCTGGACGTCTGTTCTCTGTGGCTAAACTTCAGGGAAATTTTCTTACTGATCAAATCTTCCAAACAAAATCTTCTCTCCTGATCTTCTGCAAGACTCCTTGGTAAAATTCTGTGAAGTTTCCTCCTGAACTTTAGACAAAACTCCTTATGAGCTTTTTGGAAGTCACTCTTGATTTTCTTCAAAACTCACATTTCAGAACCCAACCTTACCTTTCAGAAACATTTGGTAAGTTTTTTCCTGAACATAGTTACTTTCTAAACTTCTGATAAGTCCCATCCTGAACTACGAGGAACATTTCTGCAAAACTTTGGGAAAGTACTTTCCAGAATTTCTTAGAAAATCTTCTCAAAGTTGTTAGAAGTTTCTTCCTGAACTTCCGAGAAGTTCTGGAAGAAACTTCAAGGGAGTGTTCTCCTGAACTTCGGGGAAGTTTGTTCTCGAATATCTTAGACAATCCTGCTTGAACTACTAGAAAGTGCCCCCTATACTTCTGGAAAGTTTCCTCCTGATTTCACCAAAAGAATCTACCTGATCTTCTGGGATTTCCTGAACTTCGAGAAGTTCTCATTCTGAAATCCTGAAATGTTCGATTCGAAACTTTAGGGAAGCTCTCTAGCACTTCTGGGTAGTTCCAACTAAACTTTTGGTCTCTTCGGAAGTTCTTAGGAATTCTTTTCTGATTTTTTTTGCAAAATGTCTTCTTGATCCTACAGGTAATGCCCTCTCTGGTAAGTTTCTTCCTGGAACTTTTGGAAAGTTTTCTCCAGAACCTTGAGGAAGCTTGTTCCGGATTTATTGGAAAATTCGTGCTCAAATTAGAAGGAAATTTTCATGCTGTTCTCTCTAAAGAGAGAACTTAGAAATCCTTATTCTGAAATTCAGAAAGGTTCTACTGAGCTTTGGAAAAACTGCCTAGCACTTCCTGAGGATTTTTTTCCTGATTTTTTGAGAAATTAATGCCCTTCCTGGTTAACTCCCGCCTGAAGTTTTTTTTTCAGAAATTCTAAGAGCTTCAAACTTGAATTTCTGGGAAGAACTCCAAAACCTCTGAAAAGTTTCCCTACACTTCTTCCTGAAGCTCTGATAAGTCCTCTCCTGGTTCTTGGGGAAGTTCTGTCCTGAAATTCTGGTAAGCATGATCTAGGACTTCGGTTATGCACGATCCTGAATTTTTGGAGGTTCTTCTTGCTTGAACTGCTTGCTCCCAGAACTTTTGAGAAGTTTCTACCTGGCCATCGGAGAGCTCTGGGAAGTCTACTTATAAACTTTCCAGGATGTGCCCTAAATTCTGGGTCTTTTCTTTCTATACTTCTTGGAATCTAGGACTAATTCAGGGATATATTTCTAAATCGCTAGTACAAATGTATTGAAATTATACGTTTAGTAGTACTTTGGAAAAAAAACAGAGTTTTAAGATTTGAGTGGCAACTGACTGAGCTTTAGAGCAAATGTTAGGATCACAAAAGTAATAGTATTGAAAAAAGAATATTTACTCTTTGTTATTCCGGCCCAAGGCGTATTTTTGATTCGAATAACTTCAGCTCCTAGTCAATTTCCTACCACGTTTGCTAAGCATAAGTTTTGCTGGTTTCACGCCAAAAACCTCTGGAAATGCCCATATTAATGTTTGAAAATTGGGTACATCCTTCTTATCAACATGCAGCCCTAGGAGTGGACAGAAATTTCTACTAGAACCAAAGATGTGAAGAGAAAGTTTTGATATGTCCGTAAGAGTACGGAAGGTTGTGAAATTGAATAGAAGTAGTTGAAATTGAGCGGCATCCGATCAAGCAGACAATCTCTTGCCTAGCTACCACAGTGCGTGGTAAGCAAGGGGGAAGGGAACCCATGACAACTATAAACTAACAATCTCCTATATGGTTTTAACAATATGTCACATGGTAAAAGGCCAAACAACAATACGTCGAATAGGCGGTTAAGCTCAGTTGCCATAAAAAAATGGCAATTTTCACGAACATAATGTTTGGTGTACTTTACGCCAAAAAGTTAGTCTGTAAAGATTGAACTCGGAAAAAATGACACTTTGTTTTGGGTGTAACTTTTCATCGCGTGGGTAAAAATTAATGAAATGTTGGGTAATATTAGTTTATGTTTATGTGTGCAAAATTTTGCGATCTTTCAAGTAGTTTTCAAGATGCATTCGAAACAAGAAGAGCTACGCCAGCAAATCTTGAACGCGGTGATCGATAATCCTGGTCAGTCACACACATGGATCGGCAAAAGGCTTGAAATCCACCATTCCACCGTGTCCGGCGTTGTGAAGATGTTCCAGGAGACGAAGACCATCGAGCGGCGCGCTGGAAGCGGTTGAAAACCAAAAACGGTATACCCAGGGAAGGCGCGGAAGATAAGGCAGTACTTTAAGCATAACCCGAAACTTTCCACCCGAGAGGTGGCCAAAAAGGTCAATTTGTCGAAGTGGTTCGTCCAGCAGACCATGAAGCGGGCTTGGCTTTGTGTTTTAAGGTCAGGAAGGCGCTAAACAGGGCTGACAAGCAAAACACGGTGGCCCAATTGCATGCGCGGAAGCTGTACCGTGAGTGGCTCGTCATGGACGACGAGACATATGTCAAGGCGGACACCAAACAAATCCCCGGCCTCGAGTTTAATGTCGGTACATCCCGCATGGAGGTTCCGGAAAAGTTCGGGAAGAGAAAGATGGACAAATTCGCGAAGAAGTACCTGTTGTGGCAGGCGATCTGCGAGTGCAGACGGTAAAGCAAGCTGTTCGTTACAACCGGCACCATAAACGGGCAGATTTATCGAGAGGAATGCTTGCAAAAGTGCTTGCTGCCCTTCCTCCGCTCTCACCGTGGTCCCACGCTGTTCTGGCCGGATCTCGCTTCGTGCCATTACGTCAAGCCTGCAATGGATTGGTACGAAGCGAAGGGCGTTAATGTGGTCCCGAAGAAGGTGAACCCGCCAAATACACCAGAACTTCGTCCGATCGAAAAGTTTTGGGCAATAATGAAGAAGAAGTTGAAGAAAAGCGGAAAAACATTCAAAACCGATGAAGCGTTGAAGAAAAACTGGGAGAAATTGTGTAAGGAAGATGGACGAAGCCTTGCCCAAGATCTCATGAAATGTGTTAAGAGAAGTATCCGATTTAAAATGAATTTTTGGTGTCTCATTTTTTCCGAGTCCAGTCTTTACGATATTTTAAAAACAGTTCAACAAAGCTTCTTATCGTATCAACTATACTGTTCAGATCCTCGTGCGTTTTAAATCCGAACTTCAGAGAATACCTTCATTTGAATTTTAAAATATATTTCAAATGTCTTTAAAAGTCTTCAACAAAAATAAAATGTCTGCTAAATGTCTGCATCGTTAGACAAGTCTGTAACAAAAATGAATAGTCTGCGAATTTACAGACATGTCTGTGAATATGGCATCCCTGCTGTGAACAAAACACCGCCGTCGGCATTCTTCCTCAACAAAAAAAAATCGTTAATGTTATGACACGTTGTTTTGAGGTTTGTTCACACACACGCACGCTCACACATAGTAGGCCGCTCGATGCAGTCGGAAAAATTAATGAACTTGACACTGCTAAGCGACGGAAAAACTTTAAAATCTCCATAAATTTTCCTCGCCCACTTTGACTGGTGGAGGCCAAGATGATTTAGCGCTAGTTTTAGAAATTGTTTCCCGAAAAGGAAACCGTTCCCCTGCCTTTGTGCGAGCTATTCCACCTCATTAGTCCAACATGCCTTAAACGATCGGCTTCGCATTTCCTCACTCGGAGATCGGAACTCGGTCCTTGAAGACGCACAGCTTCGCCAAGCAAGTCACCGATATGTTTATTTTTAATTCTTTGCCGGGTTGATCTTCCCCCCACATTCCCACTTCCTCCGTGCAGGGCAACAAAAAAGAACTGTGGAAGCGCAACGCTACTAATAGACTATTAGCTTAAATTGATACTGTCAAGTCACCAACGAACCGACGGAGACGTTCGGGCCTCCTGTTCTCTTCGGGAGTTAATTGAATGGAAAACTCTTGTGTTGTGAAGAGCACTTGAGAAGACGATGAGACCTTTTTCCAGTTGGAGAGAGGCGATGCAGGACGGGCAGGCGGTACCAACGAGGTGTAGCAGGGAAGGTGCAGCCAATAATGCGCTGCTTAAATTGCTGTTGAATGAACAGTCTCACTCGAGTAAGTGACACAATAAATTATAACCTCAATCGGAACGCTTCAGTCAGCTGGTTGGGGGGGACCGGTCGTGACAGTGTTGAGTTTGTTAATTGAATAGATTGTTTACCGATGTGACATGTTTTGCTGTTTGTTGCGTTTTGTAACCGTGGCTCCTATTTTCGAAACAAGAAGGGAAGAACGTAAGCGCATGGTAAGAACTTTAGGAATTTCGACAGTTTTGACACATGTTTGTGCGGTTGAAATGGCAGAGGACAACTCTTTAACTCTAACTTGGAGCTGGGAGGAATTTAAGTCAAGACAAATGTTTCAGTAGGGGTGTGGATATTTTTGGATCATTAGTGTAACGCCACTCGTGATTCAGCTAATGAGCAAAGATATTGATGGATCTTCGTGTCACCTTTTTCTTTTAAACCCTGAAGTCGAAAGTTCGTCAATTGTAGCCTTGAAACACCATCAAGCATCATCACTAATAACCCCTTCTCTTCCTTCTCCTTCCAGATAACGAACCCCCACGCATCAAGTGCAACCTGCGGAAGCATAAACCGAACCGCAAACCCCGCACCCCCTTCACAACCCAGCAGCTGCTCTCGCTCGAGAAGAAGTTCCGCGAGAAGCAGTACCTCAGCATAGCGGAGCGGGCCGAGTTCAGTTCGTCGCTCCGGCTTACCGAAACCCAAGTCAAAATCTGGTTCCAAAACCGCCGGGCGAAGGCGAAACGACTGCAAGAGGCCGAGCTGGAAAAGATCAAAATGGCAGCCCTCGGACGAGCACCCGGCGCCCAGCTGTACATGGGCTACTTCCATCCCAGCCTGATGGGCGGGGCGATGCATTTAGGTTGAGATCCACTTTCAACCACCGCCTCACCCCTCCTCACTAGTAGGGCTGTCGTGTTCCAAAGCAAGCAACCATCCTGTTCTGTGAATATTAGCCTGTAGGATCTCGCGTATTGTAAAAAGTATCTCGATCAACAAAACCAAATTATTATTACATTTTGTCTCCCCCCTACGGTAATTCTCCGCAACGAAAACAAGTCTCATTCACCCGGCCAGAAAGGGTGTAACAAATATGCAAATGAATAAATGTAGCAAAAGTTCGTTTAGGTAGCGCAGGGACCTCACTTCACACTCTATTTATTACCACCACCTAAATATTCATTCTCGAGTTTCAGTTGAAAAGTTTCGGTTCTTCCCTCCTAACCTCCGCAGAAAACTATAAAAATCATCCAAAATAAACCAACAGAAACCAGTCAGTTAGTCAGCTGTTATTTACCTGTCTTCATTTAAATTCGTATAAAAAAAAATCCAAAATCGGTCGCGAGGGCAGAGTGCCAGGCTGTAAATATTAGATCAATCAGGCAGAAACGAAAACAAAATTTAAAAAAAAAATCGTTCGGAAAACAATTAATTTCAGCACTTTGCTCGTCACTCCGGGGTCTCACGCATTCGGAGATTCGGCAATCCGCGTGGAGAGTGTACCAAACAAAACATAAATGGTGTGTAAATATTTTCGGTCCAGGCAATGAGCAGAAAAGTGAGGTTATTATCTGACTTAATTGCTGTCAAACATTGAGAGGAATAAATTACAGCCACAAAACCAACCTGAACAAAGCGAAGGAGGAGGAAACCAAACCCGATCAGCCGAAGAGACAGACTTGTGTAAATAGTCAATGTAATTTCTAATCACCGAAATAGAACTGCGCAGAACCGTTTTGTAAATATAGTTCGTAAGAGGCAAGGTGAAGCGATTCAGATGAAGAAAAAGAAAAAAATACAAATGACAAGGTGATGCGTCAAATGTGGATTAGAGTTTGGTAGAGCAAGGAAGAGATAAAGCAAACAATATTATACGTCTTCTTAGGTAAGGTTAATATTAATGAATAAACTATTGTGAAAGAATGAAAAATCCACTAAAGGGTTTTATTGATGACATACGGCAAGAGAAAGCAAAATGATTGAAAAACTATCAACTCTTGGAAGGTACAATAAAACTGTCAAAAGTAATGGAAAAAATTAAAACAAAAGTTTCAGATCTTTTGAAAGAAATCGCCCAGAACGATCCCAATCCTAGTGTGCAAAAAGGAGTTGTGAACTGGATAATATATATAACACCAATTATTTGCGTCTTATTAATCTCAACAGTTGCAATTAAATTAAATCTCATCTTATCTATAACTTAGTGTAATCTAATACAAACGCAGCCAATACGTAACACGATCCTGGAATCGTTTTCAGTTGAACAAAGCTTAGAAAATCCGCCATGTTTTACGTTTCACATTTGAATAATCCACTTTCATTCTGCAGTTATTGTTATGCATAAGTCTATTTATCGTCAACTTTGCATATGCGAAAGATTGATTGCAGAATAGGATAACTGTGTTGAGTAAATAATCATATACCCAAAAATCAAGAAGAACGTTATTTCAATATTGTTTTTCAACTATATTTAAGTGGATATTCAAAATGTCATATTCAAACTGGTTCCATGTATACTTTACTTATCTTTCTTTTCTTATGCTAGTTAGTTGATTACCCAAAATTTTCTTATGCTAGTTAGTTAGTATTACCCAAAATTTCATTGGTTTTCACCCACGCGATAAAACGTTACACCCAAAACAAAGTGTCGCATTTTTTCCGAGTCCAATCTTTATGCCTGTGAAAAGGCGGCGAATGCCATCAATGCGGTAGCCAGAATCATGCAGAATAGCAAAGGGCAGGTAGCAGCGAGAGGCGTCTTCTTGCTAGTGTTTATTTTTTCTCAATACTAGGGTAACGTGTGCATTAAAAAAATGGACTTTTTTTTTCAAATGGTGATAAAAAAAAGCTAAGACAGATAATTGCTTTTGATAAATTCTCGATAAATTTAAGCTTTAATTGCTTCTGATAAATTGCAGACAATTGCTTTTGATAAATCTTCGAAAATTTCAGCTTACATACAAAAAAAATCTACGCCCTTGCGAGAGGCCTTCCGGAAGTTAACCGGAACAATCGCCATGGTGGACGAAAACATGCGTTAGGCATGTTTTTGAGTTCTTTCTTCGTTTTATTTATCAAGTCCTCCTCAGTTTTTGCGACAAAATTGTTGGAGTAGATCTTTCGCTTAAGGTTGGCCTAGAAATTCTCATTAGGACGTAGTTGGGGGACGTTGAGCGGGTTCGCCGACTTGGGCACCACATCGACATTCAGCCGCTCCATCTCCTCCAACGATCGCTTCGAGTAGTGGGCCGACGCCAGATCCGGCCAGAACACTGCGTCTTCGCCCTTATGGTATTTCTTGATGAACGACGCAACTTCTGGCAGGCATTTCCTAATAATAATTTCCCTATTCACATCCTGTCCGGAGCCAAAGAAGAACGGCTTTGACATCCCCTTCTCGCTGATTGTCAACCACAGCAGAACCTTCTTGAGGAACTTTGTGTGTGAAATGAACTTCCCGCACGTCCCGCCGCACGATGTCCGTTTTCACCGTGGCGGGGTGCCGTTCTTTGAACGCGCACACTTCTGAACGGAGTTGCTTCACTGTTTCTGCCAACACGGTTAGATTTCGACTGATAGAGCTGTCAAATTTTGTCTGCTGACTCATGGGTTACTATGATTGATGCTACATGGGTAGTTTTGTCAGAGCGGGTTAAGGCAAACCCATGAAAAATCGACAATTTTTGTCCATTTTTTAAAATGCAAATGTTATTCATCAAAACACACCTATTTTGATAAGTCGATACAAAACGTTGATTCCAATAGGTTATAGTATAATTGCCGGTTAACCTACATCACACTAAAACAAAACGGATCTTCTTTCATGGATTCATGTTCTTGGAGGGAATCGACCATTGGGATTCTCGCCGAGCGATCTCACAAACACTAGCGTGCTCTTTTACACGTATAGGATCGATTTGTTTATTGTTTTCAACCACGAGATCAACTGTAAAAATGTTCAGGTTGACAACGGTTTGTTTTTTATTTTCAACCAGCTAAACAATTGTATTAGTGAAACTGCTTACTAATACTAACGGCGGCAGAGAAGTCTATAGCCACACGGAAAAAAAAATCCGTGCCCTGATCCGTGAACTACAGTCATGAGCTCGAAAACAAGCACACTTTCAACTGAATCACGTAATCGGGATTAGTTCACGTTGTTGGGTAAAAATCATAAGAACGTGAACTAGTTCACGGTCCGTTTTCATTTTCGTGAACGCTTTTGTTTCTGTGCATTATGCTCTTCTAACGGGCCAGTATTGACACGATAATGATTCATGCGGTGTTTGTTTTGATAACTAAAAGTATAAGGAAAGGTAAACAAAATTAAAATGGAACTAATTATATGAAGATTTGATGAAAAATTTGTTGAATTTAGATTTAGGTTAATGTTAGCTGATCAACTCCTCCTTACCTTTTCATGTAACACTCAGATTTTAGGATGGTATCCATGGTGGCCGTACTCGAGCAGTTCCGGATTTTGGTCTTATTCAGATTGTAAGCTCGCTCCACCCCTGCCGAAGAATTTGGAATTAGTAGAAAGCTCGCGATGAACTTTCTTAGCAATGGACAAGCCAGATTTCCATCTGCTCGTTTGCAACACAGCAGTTATCTCCAACAAGTTTCAAAGTCATCTGAATCTTCCACCATGATGTCTTTGCAGATGATTGCCATACTTAGCTCGTGAAACTCATTTTTGATGGCCTGTTCCTTACCGTTTTCAAAAAGGTTCGGACTAACTCTAAGACCAGTAGGTCCCAAACAAATACTATTTTTTTTCTTGGCTCAGACAGTACTAGCACATCGGTCCCAAGGTTAAAAATGCGCCCCTAATAATGAACTCACACGAACACACTCTCAAATATTCTGTCAAAATAGCAAAGCAAAGCAAAACAAAGGCGCAAAGATGTACAGCAAGATGCAGGCTTCAAGGTGTACTTTGGATCAAGGGGATCTACAACAGTGAGCCAATTTCAAATCACTTGTTGCATATTGATTGTTGATATAACCGCTAGGCTCACGTCGGGCCACGTTGGTTTCAACAGAGCAAAATAATGTTGCAGCTGAAGGATGTGGCTAGTTCTATATTCATTATGGAATGACTGACTCACTGACCGTCATCTGACTGTAGTCATAGGAGATTGTCATTCTCACATGTTCAAAGCCACGTCTGGTATACCGCAGGGTAGTCACTTGGGACCGTTGATTTTTTTGATCTACGACGTAAATTTGGCTTTCGAAGGACCACGACTATCATACGCAGATGACCTGAAACTATATCTTTGCGTGCACTCACTCGATAACTGTCGCTTTCTATCTAGTTTCCGCACAAGAAAAAGACTATTTTATTCAAGTAGGTATGTCTTGTTCGGCACCGAAATTGAGCGCGTCAGTCTAGTCAAGGACCTAGGAGTAATTCTGGACACCCAACTCACTTTCAAGCAGCATATTTTGTACGCTGTCAGCAAAGCCTCCTGCGTTCTGGGGTTCATCTTCTGGATTACTAAAGACTTCACGGACATCTACTGCCCCAAATCGTTGTACTGCTTCTTGTGTCATTCTATATTAGAGTATTGCTCGGTTGTGTGGACTCCCGATTACAACAACAGTGTCATTAGAGTAGAGGCTGTTCAACGACGGTTTTTTTTAGATTTCCTCTACGTAAACTACCGTGGACGGATCCCTATCGTTCGCCAAGCTACGAAAGCCGTTGCCAACTGATTAACCTGAAGTCCCTGTCAGGCCGTAGAGATACAGCCAGGGCTTTGTTAATCGCAGACATCTTGCAAAGCCGCATCGACTGTCCTGGTCTTCTGAAGCAAATCATCATCAACGTGCAACCCCGAGCCCTGAGGAAGAGTTTGATGCTGCGGTTACCTGCACAGCGAACCAATTACAGTATGTTTGGCGAAATTGGCGGTTTACAAAGACTCTTCAATAGGGTTTCCGCCTTGTTTGGTTTCAACGTGACTCGCCAGATGCTTCGTCGTAAGTTGAGTCGTTTTTTAAAGACCTTTCTAATTCGCATCGATAGTGTAATTTTAGTTTGTTTTAGGCAGGGTAATAAAACATCAATAAAAATGGAAAAAGTAGCAATAAAAATATGTGAAATTTCCACTGAATTATTAAACACTGTGCCAACAAAAAAATAACAATTCGCTCTAGAAAAACTTAAAATAGCAATAAAAAATTGATAATTCAGTTTCAATAATTCAGAAGTGACCGTTAAAACTTTCAAAAAAAGCAATGGAAATTAGTATAAACGCAATAATAAGCTAATAGTTTTCCGTCATAATAATAAGTTCTAGCGGTAAACATGTGACAAACACTTCAACTCTTTCCACAAAATCGCAATAAAAAATCAAAACATAAGAAAAAAAATTAAAAGATTTTTTTTTGGTTTCAAATGGAAAGATTTGAAAAATTTGAAGACTTTTGTCACATGTTTACCGCTAGAACTTATTATTATGACGGAAAACTATCAGCTTATTATTGCGTTTATACTAATTTCTATTGCTTTTTTAAAAGTTTTACCGGTCACTTTTGAATTATTGCAAGTGAATAATCTATTTTTTATTGCTATTTTGAGTTTTTCAAGTGCGAATTGTTATTTTTTCGTTGGCACCGTGCTCAATAATTTAGTGGCAATTTTGTGAATTTTGAATGTTCAATGTTCATTAATTAGTGCCAGTATATATTTAAGTCTTTGTTTTATATCATGACCAATGTACCGTTCTAGTTTAGCTTTAAGTAACATCATTGGGGTTTTTGAACATAACCTGTTGATGAACATAACCTGTTGATGACTTGGTGTCGCGAGTGATTAAGCGGTTCGAGGAACGGTTGACCACCGATCGGAAGCCCAGAAGTGAAGGAAAAAGTATTCCGTACAACACCAAAAATCACAACCGCGTAGTTGGGGCCTTCAACCGAAATCCGAACGCCTCCGTTCGGGATGTGGCTAAGAAGCTGCACCTAAGCCGAAGTTTTGTCCAGAAGGCCAAAACTATGGCTGGGCTTCGAACGTTCAAGGTACAAAAGGCCCCTAATCGCGACGAGAAGCAGAACAAGTCCACCAAAACCCGTGCCAGGAAGTTGTACCTCAACATGCTGACGAAAGTTGAATGCTGCATCATGGACGACGAAACATATGTGAAGGCCGACTTCAAACAGATCCCCGGCAACCTGTTTTTCACGGCCAAGGATAAGTTCAGCGTTCCGGAGCATGTCCGCACTCAGAAGATGTCCAAATTTGCGAAGAAATTCCTGGTTTGGCAAGCCATCTGCACGTGCGGGAAGCGGAGTGCACCTTTCGTGACCCAGGACACGATTAACGGACAGGTGTACATAAAAGAGTGCCTCCAGAAGCGGCTGCTACCTCTCTTGAAGGCCCACAACGTCCCAACAATCTTCTGGCCGGATTTGGCCTCATGCCACTACTCAAAGGACGTGCTGAAGTGGTATGCGGACAATAAGGTCAATTTTGTGCCGAAAATGTTCAACCCTCCCAACACTCCGGAGCTCCCATCGAGAAGTACTGGGCGATTATGAAGCAGCACCTTCTTAAACGACCTAAGGTAGTGAAGACAGTCGAGGAACTGAAGAAAGTATGGGTTTACATGCAAAAAACGGTTGATTCACAGGTTGTGCAGAATCTTATGGCTGGGGTTAAGGCCAAGGTGCGGGCATTTGCGTATGGACTGTAAATAAAATACGAGTAAAATGGTAAGATGAAGTTTAATAGTTATTTCTCAATCCCTGAAAATTTGATGGCAATCGGATGAAAACTCGAATTTTGCGAATCAATTTTGTGTGTGGCAATTTCATCGTGGACACCCTTTATTACATAAATAAATGAAACTAAATGAAATAAAAGGAAGAAGACAATTTGAACCGTTTGTTATCCGGTTTTTGAGGACCTGGATAAGGAAAAACATATTTCTACCTGTTCATACGGAAATTTAAATGGGAGCAAAAGTAGGTCATTTTTAAGTGAAAAAATTGAGCTACTTTTACTAATAGCACTTAATTGTTTTTTCAATGCAATTTTTTAAAAGTTTTTTTGGTCAAATGGTGTATGAATGAAGTCATTGTGTTTAGATGAACAAGAGTTATTAGCGTTCAAAAACCATTCACTTTTGCGTAACGCTCTCATTTTTCAACATTTTGAAATGACACGGTATAGAAAAGAGAAACGTAGTCCTACGTTAAAATGAAAAAAATGTGTCAATCTAGATAAATCTGTCCATGTGGCAACCCTGTTATATAGGTCGAAGAGAGCAGTTTAAGTAATCGAAGGTTGAGGTTTGATGATTTCTGAAATAAATGTTGCTCACGATAACAGGGACAAACCGGCAACAGTGTTACATGTTTAAAATTCTCTCTCTCTCGTGCTATCTCTATAGAGGGATTCCATCCAGAATGTGCCGGAAATCCCAAAAATCATACCCGATCATCATTGATTTGGATGAAACTTGGCACATGAGTTCGGTACGTTGGAAAAAAAAATTCCACTGGTGTTAAGATAATTTGGGTTCAAGAGTAACTTTTGAGATGGGCGTATGTGTTTTTTCCAACATTTTACTTGAAAAATCGTAGTTCAAAAACCATTACATTTAGAGAAAAACTTTATAAGAGGAATTGTAAGGAACTAAAAGCCTTTCTTAAAAAAATATACACAGAAAAAAAAATTTTTTTTTCATCAAGAAAAATCAAAAATAATTACTAAAAATAAAATATCTAAAAAACATATTTTAAATATTTTTTAATTTGTTGTATGAAAATTTGAGGAAAAAAAACACGTTTTAAAAAAACTCTAGGATGGACGCTCTTATAATAAAAAAGTTTTTCAAATAGCGAACTTTGGTGTATATTTCAAGTTTTGGTTATTCATTCTTATAAATAAATTTTGATGTTACAATATGGTTGAGGAAATCATTACAAACAATAATGATCATCATAATAAACCACGTAAACGCAACCGTTTTCAAGATATTTCTGATTTTCTTTCAATAAAATTTCAAAACCCCAAAAATACGCCCTTTTCATAAATTACTCGTGATATTAAAACAACAATAGCTAACGATTGTTTCTCTTGTGTTTTTAGCCTTTTAAAACACATGTATGTGCCTCTTACTTACTCTTAACAGCTCGTCGATTGAAAAAGCTTCACTTAAAGTTATAAGACAAAAATAATGAATTATGGTTGGATTTATATTTATATATACCATTTATTAGTCTCGGTCATTGATAATATTACATAAACATTATATAAACTATTGATTGCTTTTATATATATTATGAATCCTGCCTTCTTCGTCATTCGAAAACAGTTTTACAAAAACTTCGTTTTCTGAAATTGGAACGAATGAGTGGTACTTTTGTGTACCTGCAATCGTTTTAGTCTGTCGGTAAATTTCATTCCATTCTGCTACCCCCTGTTCATACTCTTCATGTGATACATAACAAAACGACATTTTTGTTAAACAATCATCACTTTTTTGGTTCGCCCATTCGAATAACTCTAATGCACTTTTTATAGGGTGTTCATGTTGTACAGCAAGGCTTGCATATCTTGCCATTCGTTTTAATGTACCACCAATTGCATCGCAAGGTCCCTTACCGTGGGATGTTGCGAAAAAATGCCATTCAGCATCAATATTGTATTTCTTTTAAACTTACAAAGGCTTGCAAAGTTCTTCCTATTTTTATATTGGGATGCTGCCCCGTCAGACATAAACGTAGCTTTCTTTACTTTAATTTTTGTTTGAAAAAAGCTTATTAGTTTTGAAATAAACACCTGCACCGCAATCGTATCATGTTTCAACACTTCTGAGATAACAATGAAACTGATATTTTTAAGTATTCCAGATTCCGTGTAATAAATGACAAAAGGGTGAATAGTGGCTTGCTCATTACTCCAATAACTACTTTGAACAGCATCTTGAAAAACAAATGAATAATTTTCAGAAAAATCACAAATTATTATTACTTCGCCGTCTTTAAGACAACTTTTATAATCTCTCAAGAGATTTGACAAAATCGTGGGATACTAATTGTTCCAACTTTTCACAAAAATAAGCAATAAATTCATCAATTGGTTTAACAAGTGTCTCTAAACTACATCTATCAGTTGAAATCCATTGCTCAAAAGATATTTCAACTAAACCACGTTTTCTAATTTGTCTGTTAAACTACTCTCAAAATCTGAAAAGCCTGGACATCGTTCGCATTCACGGAGGTAACATTTTTTAGTTCTAGTTGATGAGCTACATAATATTTCTTCAAAACACAATTTATAATCATTCTCGAATGAATATTTTCTAAGACCATGAAGCATCAAGTTAATGTTCTCATGAATGGTGCAAACACAAATGTTATGAGAACCTGTGCTGCCAAGTAATTTGCAATGATTTGGTCTTAGTGCTGCAAAAAACTAAACCCAACAGCATTTTGATGCATCTCTTGAAATTTAATGAAAGCTTCTCTTAATGAACAAACTAAAAGGCGCTTTTTGAATATGAACCCTCTTACCTTCACTCCTCACTGAAACGTAGTCGTTCATACCAGGGGTTGCTCGTGTAATCTCATCACTGTCGTAAAATTGCAAAATTTGGTTTTTTATTTCAGGTTCAGACCGTGTCCCAGCTTTTCGTTAGGGGCAGCTAAAACACCTTCGTGCTTTGCAAGGAATTTAGCTTGTGATACGATGTACTTGTTTGTTATTCCAAATTCTGCCATTACTCTTTGATTTGTCCAAGATTGTGGTAAAACCGAAAGTATCCTTACTTGATCGTCCCTCGAAGTTTCTGGATCAGCATACCGGTCCTTTAGCTGCGCGATTATTTTGTCATATTCGGCTGCTTTCACTTTCAATTGTTCCAGAGTCATCCTCCTCCGCTTGATCCCCAAATATGTGTGTCCGAATGCCGTTTGAAACATCTTTGAACTTTTTGCGGGCATAATTTACGTTCAGGAACTTTTTAGCCGATATTGGCGAAACGTTGATTCAGCTACGCCCTTGTTAAATAGCTCAATATTATGGCGCCTTGAATAATCTTGCACACTGCTATCAGATGGCACTGACATTAATGATATTGCCGATGGCGTTTCCTCGAGACCATACAAGTCTACTTGCCGTGATGTAGATGGTTGTGGATCCATAATGTTAGTAATTGATGGTTTCTCACTAGGCTCCGAAATTGCAGCATGGGATTGTTCCGTTCTATTTAAATGCAAACGACAATTATCACAAATCATCAAAGAAGTGTCCAAATGTGTTTTGCCCATAAACTTGAGTTTTTTGACATTTTGTTCGGTTAATTTACGAAGAGCGAGATAAGGCGCTATAACCTTGGCAATTATTGCCACGCTTTTGGTTCAAATGCCAAAAGTTCACCCACAGGCAAAAGGAGCATAAACTAATCTTTCTAGCATCTATGCTCCCAACGATAAGGTACTAATTATCACACTGTATAACTCAACATGGAAGCGTTTGGTACGGGAGGTCCACGCTTTCTTCTTTCCCTTGATTCAGAGTAGTAAAGCGATTTTAGATCTTTCTGGAATCACTCTATTTCTTGGAATCCTCTCTGCGGCACATACTACGCAGTTGGCCTGGCCGATGACAAGAAAAATGATGTACTCAAGAAAACATCATTTTCCAGGATGCTTTCAAGAATTGGCTGCGTTAGTATGAGATTAGATTAGATTAGATTTTGTTCGGTTAATTTACGAAGGTTTTTTGAGCACCGTTTAGTGGGAAACGACTTCTTCATGTTAAACTCCATTTTCAGTTCACTCAGATAGATTTTACTGATGAATGCGACTATGTATGAGCATATATATTGGCTGTGGTACCTTTGGAAATGCAGGTATAAAACATCTCTGGTAGTTTACAGGCAGCGTACATTAGCTGTTTTTTTATGAGAAGATATACCTGACATACGTTATAGCTGCTATTTGTCTACCAACCTTAAACAATATGTGTTACTTTCATCGCTACATCACCGAACTGTTCGGAGTGTAGTTTTCACACACTACACCCGACCTCTAACATCGTTGGAGCTTGGCAAAATAGTCAGCAGTTCGATTAATATGCTTCTTCTATATGACCCTCCGCATAATTTCATCATCTGTCCATTTCACACTTGTCGCCCTGCGACATCTATCTCGCTGTTACTTTCATCGCTTTAGCAAATTCGCTCCCTTCATTCTCTGAGCGGCCCGACCGATACAGCCATAAAACAATTATAAATATATTGATTGCAATATTAAAACAATAGTGCTATTTATCTTGTTCTTTTCAAATGAGTCTTCTTATCATCCTGATATCAAAAGAAAAGAGGACATTAGAGTAATGTGAACGTTATAATATGAAGATCTTGGAAAATTTATCATTTCTGGTGGAAATCTCGATTAACTTAAGAAAAGAGCGAATTTTCTGAGGTTTTCATTCTATTGAAATAAAATCCGAAAAAATCTCGAAAACGGTTGCGTTCAGGTGATTTATCATTATAATCATTATTGTTTTTAATGATCTCCAAAATCATATTGTATAATTAATTTTCATTTATAATAATGAATAACCAAAATTTGAAATATGCACCAAAGTTCGCTCTTCGGAAAACTTTTATTATAAGAGCGTCCATCCTAGAGTTTTTTCAAAACGTGTCTTTTTTCTCAAATTTCCACAAAACAAATTTGAAAAATATTAAAAATATTTTTTTTTATATTTGATTTTTTAGTATTTATTTTCGATTTTTCTTTATGAAAAAAATTTTTTTTTTCAGTGTACATTTTTTTTACAAAGCCTTTTTAGTTTTCTACAACTCCCCGATATAAAGTTTTTCTCTAAATGTAATGGTTTTTGAACTACGATTTTTCAAGTAAAATGTTGGAAAAAAAACATACACCCATCTCAAAAGTTACTCTTGAATCCAAATAATCTTAACACCAGTGGATTTTTTTTTTCAACATACCGAAGACGTGTACCAAGTTTCATCAAAATCGAAGATAGTTGAGTTTGGTGACCGTCCGATTTGGCGTGGAATCAGTCTATAGTTATAGGTAGGGATAGATAGCGATAACAACGTTCATGTACGATCGGTCCTTATATTCACCACTGTCTCTCGATATCGTTGTAAATATCAGTTCAGGATCAGTTGATAATAAACCGTTCGTTGTGTCACTACGTGCAATATTATTTAAAATAAACAAAGCAACATCAGTTAGTTTCTAGTCAATCTTTCTAGGCAAGTGCAATTTGGACGAGTTGACTAAGTAAGTCCGAATAGTTTCTCCCACTCCGTTGTTGAATATTTTGGTCCTTCGAACCGGATCCCAGTACCGGTGGATTGTGGATGGAGAACTGCGGACGACGATGGTGCTTGTGCGCCATCGCATTCGTGAAATAATTTAAAACAAGTGCGCGCCATCGCATAGATAGTTTCAATTGTTTAGATTTCGACCATTTGGAATTCGACATCGCTGCATGGATCGTTTTCGAGTGTTTCTCCATCGTCGCAGAGGAATCCCATTTCCGACTAAATTTTTCAACTATTGCCGGTTGACAGTGCCTTGAAGGACGGATAACAGTTTGCTGAGCCATTCATCAAAACGATACGAAACTAGGACGACCAAAGAGGATTCAATCAAGGTAGTATAATGCATGTGCATGTAGATCTGTGGTGACGTCACGCACGCGGCGCACCAGTTGGGGAGTTTGTTGAAGAATATGCGATTGAAAATAAAGTTTAATTTAAATCGAATATTTGCATGCGAGTACATTTTCAGAGGTGATCCTTGCGTTGGGTGTAAAACGGTTCGTCGAAAATGTCAACCCAGAGAGGAATAAACTGCATGTGGATCTGTAAGCCATACATCGGTGCAGGCCTTAAATCGATGTTCATTTGGTATGGAAGGTCAGCATTCAGCATTCCGGTGTCAAAAATTCCTAAGAATAAAGACACCCGAGCGCAACGACAAAGTAAAACGCTCGGGATGGTGCTTGAATTGCCTGTCACCATCACATCTGGTAAGGGCGTGCACCAATGGAACCTGTAGATACTGTCAGCAAAAGCATCACTGTACTGCTGGAGGTTAGCATTGAAATATGTTTTGTCATCCATCACTAGGATACTGTAAAGGTTGACCTGGAGTTTGGTACGCCCACAAGCACGCCTTTAGTTTTTGGATTCGAAAATCTTTGATAATAGTTTGTTTTATCAAAGTAAGGAGTGTATCGAATATAAGCTATCCACATACATTTGCGTTGTACACATGTATTTGTGATGGTTTTTTATGCTCTGAACACTGCATGCTGTGCGTTTGACTATTAGCTTTCATTTGTTTACTTGTTTGTGCGGTTCAAATTCTGCGTTTTCAAAATGTCGCGTATTGAAAAGGAAGTGAAAATTAAGGTTCTGGATACATGGCTAAGTGAGAAGGGTATTACTATGCGAAAATTGGCGAAGCGGTTTGGAATTCATCATGCGAGTGTTAAAACCATCATTAATAAGTTTGGGGAACACTATTCTTTGGATGAGCTACCAGGAAGAGGCAGAAAACCCGGTTCTTCCAACCCGAAACTGGAGCAGAAAGTGGTATCTCTAATCATGAAGAACAAATCAATGTCAACACGTGATTTGGCCAAAAAAGCAGGAACGAGTGCCGGAATGATCCAGCGTATTAAGAGGCGAAACCACCTGAAGACCTACAAGAAGCAGAAAATCTTGAAACAAAGTGCAGAACAGATGAAGCGAGCAGCAACAAGGGCCCGGAAATTGTATTCGCGTGTTTGCAGCGTCCGGATGCATGCGTTTTGATGGACGATGAGACCTATGTAAAGGAGGACTCAAAAACCCTTCCAGGTCCACAATACTTTACTGCCGCCCTCGGGGAGGATGTGAGCGATGCGGACAGGTCGATTCATGTGGAGAAATTCGGTCGAAAGGTACTGGTATGGCAAGCAATATGTTCCTGTGGTTTGAAGTCAACCATTTTTTACACTACCGGAACTTTAAATGCGGAAATCTATCGATCTGAGTGTCTCCAGAAGTGATTGTTGCCTTTATATAAGAAGCATAGTACACCTCCACTGTTTTGGCCGGATTTAGCGTCGGCTCACTATGCCAAAACCACTCTCAATTGGCTTTCGGAAAAGAGTATAGATTTCGTTGAGAACAATATCAATCCACCAAATTGCCCTCAGCTTCGACCCATCAAACGTTACTGGGCAATCGTGAAGAGGGTCTTCAAGAAGACTGGTAAGGCAGCTGGGAACATGCAGGAGTTCAAAAAAATTTGGGCTCAAGCGTCCAAAAAATGCGATTCAACACTTGTCCGGAACTTGATGAAGAGCATTCGATCCAAAGTTCGAAAATTCGTGAAGGAATAACTTAAATTTCATCCGGTCTTCATTATGTTCAAGTTTAAGCTCGTACAATAAAGGATCAATTTTTTGTATGAATAAAATATCGGTTTTCAACATAATTTGAAAGAAAGTTTGTGGATAGCTTATTTTCGATACACTCCTTAGTCGATCACGTACAGAAATAATGTCAAACGAAACTTTAAATAGGAAGAAATATTGTGCACAAAACCCTGGAAAATCCAGAGTGATTCGATTGCAAACTGGTTAAAGTGATGAAGACGCCGAAAACAACAGTCTGTCGAGTGCTCAAAACCTACAAGGAAACCCTGAGTCTGGAACAGAATCAGCGGACCTACGAAAAAACTGGAACCAGGAATCGTCAGCTGCGCAGCAAGGTGTTGTAACCCACCTCCTAGCCAACTTCAGTCATTCGGTCCGAGATGGGGCCTGTTGCATATGCAACTGATCGACGAACCCCCTGAAGACATACGATTATGTTCTTGTTTTTGTTTACCACATTGACATTGTGCTTTGTGACGTCCGTGTTGTCAATGTTTACTATCACGTTTAACAAGTGAAAGCAAGCGTGATGGCACGGGCGCTTTGGAAGGATAAAATGTTATCCAAGGAGTGAAAACACCGAAATTGTAAGTGTACTATTAATTACAAAGAACCATTTAATAAACCAAAGATTTTAGCTTTGTAGCATGTGGCAAATACTGCAACTGAGCGTTTCATTTGCCCTGCTGAAAGATCGGTGCCGGTGTCTCTCGCCATTGTTTTCAACAGGGCCAGAAGGCACAACGCCAACTTTCAAACGGTGCGGAACATCCTTGCCAGGGAAGGATACAAGTCGTATAAAGCCAGTAAATATCCGACTGGGCAAATGAAGCAGAATTCCGTGGCCAAAAAGCGTCTTTTACGGCCGTGTTTTGATGGAACACAATGACTGTACTTTGATCGATAACGAAACATACGTCAAACCCGATTTTGAGCAGTTTTCCGGTCAAAAATTTTACATTGCAACTGGACGTGGAGATGTGCCGGCAAAATTCAAGGTCGTGTTAGCCGACAAGTTCGCGAAGAAGGCCATGATTTGGCAAGCGATTTGCAGTTGTGGCCTGAAAACGGAAACCATTCGTCACAACCTCGACGATGACATTCCAAGTTTACATCGACAAATGCCTGAAAAACTATGAAACTTCTATGAACAAAAAAAAATCCGCAAGCATAGGGGCAAAGGCATCTTTGGGCCCGATTTGGCCTGCTGCTCCTAGGAGGTTCGAGAGTGGTATGCTGCCAACAAGATCAATTTTGCTCCCAAGCTAAGGAATCCTCAGAATTCCCGGCATTTCGACCAATCGAAAAATACTAGGTCTGTTGACTTATTGAATCACGAATTTCCATTGACGGAGCTAGACAATTAGTCTGGAAGGGGTCTGGAGGGGGCCTGGCTGAAGGATTTTTGAAAAGACGATGAACGACGATGAAAGTAGCGTAATTATTTGGGACAGGTTATTTTTATTGATGAATCAGAACAGGTTTAATCGAAAAATAAGGTCTATTCTGCACCTCGATGAGTCGAGCTGATTCAAAAGAACCGAGTATGGTGAAAATATACCTCTTATAATTATATGAGGTCACCTTATTCGATTCTCTTTAGGCGTCTCAACTTATCCGAGGTGGAGATTAGACCTGAATCTATATAGAGTCAAGTTTAAACTCAAACATCTTAAAACGACAAAAAACATTTCAAATTTATGTCCAAATTTGGATTGGTTCGGATTGAGCGTTTTAAATATCTTCAAAATTATGTCGGGTGATACTGATTCCTTCACAATTCCGAAAATTTATAAGTTGTATCGAGCTAAATTTTCAGAGAGAGTTTACACATTTTTAAGGAGAATTCCGAGGGTTATTTTATCAAAAACCTACTGAGAACTTCACGGCAGTTCAAAAGAAACATCCATGGGTTTAAGGTTGAACTTAAGAATTGAATTGACATTTATAGTATTCAAGAGCATCGAAATTCCATAGAAATTTTCCGAAAATTGTTGGAGGTATGGCAAAAGAATGTAAACAACTACAGTAAAGGCGAAAATAACAAATACATCTACCGTTTTGAGCTGTGTTGAATTTATAAATTTTCAAGTAAAGTCTTCAAAATAGCGTCAGATTATTAATTAATTTTAAAATTATTATTTATTAATTTAAAAATAATTCAAAATTAAAATGTTCTACAAGAATGGTTTCTTCGGAAAAATTATTAATTCTTATGAAATTTTTGTATTTTGTAAAAGAAAATATATGTTTTTGAAATTTTCTGAGTTGGTGGATAAGATGTTATTTTGAAAACATGGTTTTAAAAGTTATAAACTTAACACAGTTTAAAATTCAGGTTATTTCTGAGCTACTGTCAAAATTTAAGTTCAATCGATCCTCTGAGTGCCGATGTAGAAAATATCAAATATGACAATTTTGTATGAAAAACAGCAGATGTATTTAATATTTTCGCCACCAACAACCCAAAATAGTCAAGTCCAATAATGCCAAATAGAACCTTTTGATTGAGAATCAAATCCTTTAAAGGAATTTGAGGAATAAATGTTTGACATATGTTATAAGAAATGTGAAGAGAATTTTTATATAAATGTCCAAGGAAATACTGAGAAGCGTTTAAAAAGTTATCGGAACTCTGTCTCTTTTAAGTAAATGAGGAACACACTGTTTTTACAAGCAGTATATATCAGATATTTACCTTCAATATTTGTTCATATGGTTTGATTTTAAGAAAATTAAAAATATTTTTTCAACGGGTCCTGAATTGCAGCATCACCATGATCAATAAATTAAAATATTTGTAGAAAAGAATAGTTAAATATTAGTTTTAACAGGTTAACAACATTTTCAATAACCATAAGCCTCGAGTACGGCAAGATTTCCCCCTATATTAATGAATAATATTTTACAAAAGTCGAGGAAATTACTAAATCTCAGAACTTTGGTAAATTTGGCTATCACCAAATTCAGTCAATTAAAATACATAAAATTTGTTTTCTTGGATAGAGCTGCATGGCAGCTTGTTTGTCAAGGCTGGACCCTTAACCCTTGAATATTCCCCATGACTAGGACGAATACCATGATCACACTAGCATACGTCGACCCCTTGAGCACCTTTCGAAGTATTAGATGTTTTGTCCTCATATAAAAGATGTAGAATTTCTCATGTCATAGTACCCTTTCCTGCATTATTGCACCCAACTACTTTGAATCAATTACTAATTCAAAATGTCTAAGTAGACTATTACAAAATTATTTCGAACACTTCCTTGAAACGAAGTTCAGAATACTGTCTATGTTGACAGTGCAGAAGTCTCCTCTAGAAATGACTCTTTAATTACTATATGCATTTCTTCAATACCTTACTTCTAAAACTACATATTTGAAAATATTATCGTTAATGAATATACTTCTATCTCCATATTTTGCTTATGGACATTCGTTAGCTTCGAAACTTCTAATCAATCTGGGAAATCTATACTCTGCTAAATTTTCGTACAAGAGAAAATAATATCGTTAATTCTTGAATGCGCCTATTAAAACAACTCATTATTGTAAAACCTTCTTGCATAACAACATTAAAATTAAAAGTGTTTCAAATCTTAAGTTTCAACTTAACAGGCTCTAAATTTTACTGTCACTATTATTTTTGTTATGAGTCTTGAGGTTTTAATATTAATAGAAATAAAAATAAGAAAGGAATTTCAAATACCTGCTAAGCGTACAAAACAAGTAAATGGAACTAATAAATCAACTTTTTACAAAAAAAAACACCGCGCTATACTAGTTTTGTGCGCATGCCTGCTAGTGAATTCCCAAGTGGACCCTCTGCGTTCTAATTTCGATTTTGATCTGGTGAACTCTTGTACTCATAACGATATCTAGTTTCATAGGCGTAGTCAGGGAGAGGGCAGGTGTAAGGCGACTGCCTTCCTGACTGGGCAATCAAATTAAGGCTTTGTGAAATGTATTCTGAAACGCAATCATCTCCCTAAAAAATATTTATTCCTAGAAATGGCGTCTGAAAAATGGCTTTTGGGAAATGGCTTCTGGGAAATTATCTCTAGGAAATTATCTCTTGAAAATGGACTTTGGGGAATAGCATGTGGAAAATTCCGGAAAGCAATAATTTCCCGAAAAAAAATAAGGACAAAGATCAACTCAGAAAAATGGCGTCTCTTGAATGGGCTCTAAGAAATGGTTGTAGAAAAGTAATTCTTTCCTGAAAACAAGATGGACAAAGATCTACTCTGGAAAACTGTTCAATCCTGGAAATGGCGTCTGGAAAATAGTATCAGAAAAATAGTTCCCGGAAAACAATAAATTTCCCGAAAAAAGAAGGACAGATATCCGCTCTGAAAAGTTAGTCATTCCGGAAAATGGCTTCTGGGAAATGGTTCCCGGGAAATGACCTCTGGGAAAAGACCCCTGGAAAATGATTTCAGGAAAGCATACATTTTCCGAAAAAAACGAGGACAGAGATCCGATTTGGAAAATGAGTGATTCAACGAAGTGGTCTCTAGGAAATGGCCTTTGAAAAATGGCCTCTAGATAATGGCCTCTGGAAAATGAATTCCTGGAAATGCTTTCGGTTTAAAACTAAATATCAATCATATACCGGTTTTACATTTTTGTCTTACAGATTCTCTTCTATTCTTACAGATATTGTGAGAAAAATATTTTTTAGTTGATTTTTATTCATTGTTAGATCAATTGTGATGCAGTATTCGTTATAGCAGTACATCATCTTATGTATGGGTTCATTTTGGGCAAAGTTAGTCAATTGATTATTTATGTAGAATAAATTTCTGCTTCTTAAGTAACGGGTGGGAGCGTAGAAGTCGAGCTACTCTAAAATTTCTGCGTCATTTACTCTTTGCCCAATAACATCGTTTATAAATGATAGAACAGCAAACTCACGTCGTTTTTCAAGACCATCTATTTTAATGGCCATACATCGAGATTCATAAGAAGGTAACCGAAGAGAGTTCCATCCTAACTTACGCAAAGCATACAATAAAAACTGTTTCTGCACTGATTTAATACGGTCTTTATGTGTATTCTGATATGGATCCCACACCAAGCTGCAGTACTTAAGAAGGGGTCTTACATATGTTACATACACCGTGATACAGTAAAGATCGTTGAAATGAAAACTAAACTTTTTGATGAGCATATTACTTGCTTTGTAAATTATATTGTATGACTCCCAAATCTCTAACTTAATTGCATCTTTGGACAGTGTGTTCACCTATAGTTATGCCCAAGTAGCACACTACGATGATTATGACTTAGCAAGTCATATTTATGTTATCTCAACCGAATGGCAACAAGTGTGCTACTAGGGTGGTGTCTTGCCCCTTTATTTCTAGATAATGTCTAGTTATGATATGCGGAGAATGAGTATATTTATCATAAAAACTCAATAATTTATTAAGTTTAAAGCTACATTTAACCATTAAGGCTTATATCAGCTTATCATGTCAATAGTTATTGAACAAAAAAAAATAAATAAAATGAAACAACTTTTAACAGACGCAAACTCTTCAGCGAAGTGGATGTAATGTTAATATATCTGAAATCTCATGGATCTAATTGTCGTTAACTATGGTCGATATACAAAGTTTACATCCTATCCAGTACAGCGGGATTAGTGAAAAGAGTAGGGAAGAGAGTATACGCACTTTACTCTAACTAACTATCAGAAATAGTTACTCATTCAAACTATTTCTGAAGTGAGCAACGTACAAAAACAACATGCACTGGGAAAAAACCGAACAATTCCGAGAGATTGTGCATTGTGTTACATTTAAAATTATAAATATATTAAGGAAAAATCCTGGGGGGGGGGGGCTACAGAATTCTGGAGGGGGCCTGGCCCCCTTGGCACCCCCAGTAGTTACGCCAATGCGAATTATAGGTCTTTTGGTGCGTACTAATTCACTTTTAGTGAGCCTTTTGTTTTCTAAACAATATTATAATGTTCAAGAGTATTTTGGGTATTTTACAAGCAGATGATATTGATATGTTACACATTTCCATTTGTGACGTGTTTGCATAAAAAATGTAGAACCAGATGAGTTCAATGAATTCAAATATTGTGTCGTAGGCACAGGTTTTAACGAGAATCAGATTTACCTTGAGGTGACCCATTTTACGCGTTCATAGTCCATTCTCATTAGATATCGGTTGCACGCCGTAAAATTTCACCTTGCACTGAATCTGCAGTGAGAAGAGTTGAGAGCACGACCCAGCAGGTGGCGCCATCTTCCGTCAAATCAGTGGCATCAGTCGGAGCACCATACCAGCCAAACGGCGTTCGTCCGGTGGCCACGAAATCAGCAGGTTATCCCTCAAAATTACCCCTGAATAAGCGGAAAGTGATTCCTCCGCTCAGTGCGGATTACCACCCGCCGTGTGGACTTTTATGACTTTCTCTCGCTCGCTCGTTCTCAATCACTGCACCGTTTGCTCGGTAATAAAATCATAATCTGCGTAACCACCCCCCGTTGGCGCTACTGCTGAGTCGGCTATATCTCTTTATATGCATGGATCAGGGATTCCGTGGGTGAGTGTTATAGCGCGTAATTATTTTTGATTCGATTATTATTATTTCATCAACGTTTCTTCGTCAACCGAGGGGGTTTCGGTGGATTCGGTCGGAACTTGTGAAGATCAAGCTTTGCGGATGGAGCGGTTTGTCTGAAATCATAACGAGGGTCGGCTTGTATGTTTTCTTGCGTGTATTTGTTTATTGCTGATGTTGGACGGGGGATGAGCGGTGGGCGAAGCAAGTTGAGAAATTGATATTGACGATGATTGTGGGGGTGAGTGCAGTCGAACAAAGCGATGTAAACATATATCATAAGTTTTCGTTTAAAAGGTAGTATCTAGCTCAAACATTGTAAGGATTATATTTGTCATAAGTTATTAAGCTGCTTGCTGTAAATAAATGTGGAAGTCCACTCTGTTTTAAGTTATATTAATGAAAAGTCCACGGCTCAGACCACCGTCCCAAGATGACAGTGTTTAATGAAAATTAAACTAAATTGCGTTTAATCGTTCTTCCCCCTGACGCGGAGGGAAGCCAATTTTTGACGATGTGGTGACAAACAGCGGGCAGGCGATGATCTGCCAAGGGGTGTCCCAATTGGCCAGAAAAGTAAACTCTAAACATCCGAACCAAGAAAACCCCTCGAAAACACCCCACCTCTTAGGCAGATCTTGGGTTTTATTTGAACGGATCAGCTGCGCATGAGTGCTTCGCCCCTAGGTTTGTATGAGAGGATTGTACATTTATGGAATTTATACGAACGGCACGCGCGATGGGGAGTCTCGGATTCCAGATCCATTTGCTTTCGTGGATGATGATGATGATGATGATGATGACGACGCTTATGATTTGGAGTTTGATTTTCCGACGGATTCGGCCAGCTGGGGCTGGGGCAAGCAAATATTTACTGCGGCAATCAATTGGAGGAGGAAAAGCAAGCAAATCGTTAAAGTGTGCGGTCGATTTAGCGCTGATTGAGAACTGAACGAGGTAGTTGGTGGTGATTGGAGATGATATATATTTTGTGTGCTTTGGATTTCTCGAGTTGGGCACGTGATTGGAGAGGTTGTTTTCACTCCTCCATTCGGTTTGCGTCTGCCCGTCCGAGATCAGTGTCAATAGCATTTATTCAATTGTAAATTGACCAAAATGTGGTCCAAATTAGGCAAATATTTAACTTGAAACTGCTCGTTTGCTAGTCTGAGCTGACCCCATTCACGGATTCGGCAGGTGCCATAGTCAATGAGTTTTGGACAATTTTTGGGTATTAATGCGGATTGAATAATTGACGGCCCTCAACATAGTATTATAATTGTAAAGGGTATCATAGATCAAATTGCATCACGGAAAAAAACGCTGTAGAAAACTACCCATTGGGTATATCTTTTGAAAATTTGGGTAGAAGTGGTTTAGAGTGTTTTTTTTTCTTGTATTTCTATCGCAATCAGTTTTTCGATAATTGGAAACAATGGCGTCACCCGAAGAGCAACGTCGCGTATTGATTTTGCGCAAGCACCTGCAAAATCCTCAACTCTCCCATCGGGACATCGGAAAACAACTCGGAATGTGTGGTTAAACTACCTCAGCATTGAACGGAAGGAGAAATCCACATTTAGTACATAAAAATGAGTTGAAAGAGATGAGAAGTCGAGCACTCGACACTGAAGAAGTCTGTAAGTAGCAGACGAAATAGGCCTATCTGTCAAAAGATAAGCTCATAGAAGAATTAAAAGGAATTTGCTCGCGTTTACTAGCGAAAATTTGAAAAAGTGTTGCAATATTTTATTTTTATTTTTTTATAAGTGATCAAATGAAGTGTTAATTTTAAATTCTCCTAGTTTCCCAATTACTTACAGTATATGAATCTATATTAGATTTGGTTTAAGGACATAATATCAAGATATTTGGGGATCTGGAAACGTAAGTTTGGAATTCTTCATACTAATTCCCATACAAACTTTGAATAGCGTGTGCAAAGCCAAATTAAAACCAAATGTGTTCAAATTTTTTGGGGACTATCAGAAACCAAATTGGCGTCGATTAAGCTTAGGGGAGCAAACATTTCGAAATTTGCATCAGCCTTCTCATCATGGATGATGAGACATGCGTCAAGGCGGTCTTACCGCAGTTCCGGTGCTACTATGTTGCACCACCCAGAACAAATTTGATATTCCGGAGGAGGTAAGAAAGCAGAAACTTTCAAATTTTGAAATACATGAATTGGTAAGCGATCTGCTCATGTGGCAAACGGATTGCGCCGTTCGTGACCACCGGGATTGTAAACGGGAAAATCTGCCTCATGTAGTGTCTACGGAAGCGTCTGCTTCGTCTGTTGAAGCAACACTAGGGCTACGATCTTCTGGTAGGATTCGTTTCACTATTCAAATGTTGTCCTGGCGTGTTACGAAGCCAACGGGGTCATTTTCGTACCCAAGGACATGAACACCCCCAACGCACCGGAACTAAGGCCCATCGTAAAATACTGGGCTATTAAGAAGTAAGCACTACGGAAGCATCCCAAGGAGGTCTAATCTGAGCACGAGATGAAGAAAAAGTGGATTTCCGTACAGAAAAAGCTACAGCCAGATGTTGTACAGAGCCTAATGGGTGGAGTTAAGCCTACACACTTAGAATTATATACCGAGTCTCGGCTTTCTAAAACCGAGATCTGCACAGTCGACCTCTCGGTTTCCATCTCAGTTTTTTTTATGTTAACCGATAATTTTGGTTTGGGTCAAACTGAAAATTCATTTAGTTAGCTGGAAATCTCGGGATAAGCAAACTGATACATCGGTTGAAATTCAAAACAAACAAAAGTGAGGGTTTACGAGACTTTGGTTAAATTGTGTGTAAATACTCTAAATTTTGGATCGGATTTTCATCGAAATATTGAATATTTTATGCCTATAGGCAATACCCTGCAAACATGGTATTTTGCGTCAAATCCGGCAGGTACAAGAAGGCGTGGAGTAGAGTAAATGGAAGTATCTGGTAAGCCAGGCTTGGAGAGCGTAAGGCGCAACCAAAGATGGAGAGGAGCAGCCATGCACCCGTTGAATCGTCGTATAATTGTTGACCGGGTTTTATCAATGTAATTGATTTAATGCCAATAAATCTCTGTTTTTTCACCGTTCTACAAACAACGTACGACTTACTCCACTTGCGAATGAAAACAATATGGCGCATGGCAGTTGACAGACAAATAGCTGAACCTCGGTTTACACCACTGCTAAGCAGATATTTCGGCATTATAGACAGCTGAGGTCAGTTGAAGTTTGGTTAACGTTTGTACTCGGCTCCTAGTGTTGCCAAGAATCGGTTGAATAATGAAGTTACCCGATATTTCAGTTTCAAGTGATGCAATTTTTTGCCGAGTTATCAGTTGAATATAGGAATGCCAAGTTAATTCAGCTATATATTTTACCGAGCCCGTGTGTACTTTTTAAGTGTGTAAGGTGTGAGCGAGCGGTTATAGTATTGAAGTTGAATGAAATTAGTATGCCAAAAGCTTACTAATTGGTTATATTTTATTGCCTGAAATTTTGAAAAGGATCGGTCGACTAGCTAATTTTCAACAGTTTTTTACATGTTGCAATTTGATGTGGGACACCCTTTACTTCTTCGAGAGATGCGGATTTTGTATCAGTACGATTGTGATGCAACCCTGCTTTAATCTTTGGAATTAAGATATGTTCCTTTTCCGTAACCCCCCTACCACACAACGGAAATTCTTAGTAATAATAATGAAACGCTGTGACCCAAACGAACAAGTTTATTTGACAATGTAATTCTATGCTTTTTATGAAGAACTCAATGTACTCTGATCGATGTCGTCTGAACTCCAACACTTCTCCTTGACTTCAGTGGTCAATCCAATCATCTTGATGAGCTTCACTATACAGATTCTGGGTAAAACCTTCGTAAAAATGTCTGCTGCCGTGGTCTTCGTTTGATAATACTTACACTGTATTTGTCCATTCTGAATTTTATTTCAAACAAAATGGCTTTTCGTCAATCATAACCCCCAAGTTCCGTAGGGGTTGCTTTGAGGTGATGGTGCAGTTACCTAAACTAATAATAGTCGTTTGGTTCGATAGATTATGGACCACAGTAATATCCGTTTTGTGATGGGTTGTCTCCAGTTTCCTGAGCGCATCTATCCCTCGACTTTGTCTAAGGAGTGTGTGGCCGTTAGCTCAACTTCTTCTATGGACCCACCATAGACCTTAAGGATTATGTCGTCCGCGAAGCCGACGATCTTTACCCCGTTAGGGGACTTCAACCTCAACACTTCGTTATACATCGTGTTTCAGAGAACGGAACCTAGGGTGACTTGAACACGTTCCTGATCCACTGCAATGTTGTATATCAGTATTGTAAAGTAATTTTCCCAGAATCCTGTACAGGTTACCAGAAACCCGGGTTCGTTGGAGAGAGTTGGCAATAGCCTCCCAACTGCGCTTTTGAACGCATTTCTCACATCAAGGGTGGCTACTGCACACGAGCGAACACCCACCTATTAAGTTGGATTGCCACCTCTGCTGTCCACTGCCCTTTACGGAAGCCAAACTGATTATTGGACAGGTCGTTCGTACTTTCCGTGTACTTCGACAACCTGTTGAGGATTAATCTTTCCAGCACCTCACCCGTCGTATCCAAAAAGCATATCGGACGGTATGCCGATGGATCCCCCGTTAGTTTCCATGTCTTCAACAGCAATACTACCGCAATGCAATTCAACAGCAATGCTACTGGCGATAGCAGACGTCCGAAAGGACGCCTCCGTTCAGGCTTCTTTGCATGGGGTGTGGAAGTAGTTCGCCTCCACGCGGTGCACCTTGGAAACGTTAAGCTCGCCATAACGGCTAAACGAACAACAACGGAGGAAGCGCCATACGGCAGTCGTAAGCGGTCGTGACATGGGGAACAGGAACGACCCTGGGGTAATGCCGCACTCCCAGACGTTCCAGCTCCGGTCCTGGCCCTGGTTTTCTCGATAAAAGGAGAGACAATAAGACGCAAAGTTTGGCAGGTATCGTAAGTGGTCGGGTAGGGAGATCACGGACGATCTGGATAGACAAGGAGCATTTCGATCGAATCATCGTCAGGTCAGCGGAGCTAACTTCTAAAGACCTAGTAGTTAGACATAGTGGGTGCGTGATGCACACTAGCCCCCTCCCTGAAGTAATACCGAAAGGTTGTTCCGGGAAGGGCCTGGGCTCGAGGCACGTGTGGGTTTTTAGTGGCTTTTTTCATCTTTGTTCACCATCACCACTTTCCTATCATAAGGAATTCATCATTCGTAACCGCCACCTTATCTCTTTCTTCCAAGGAATCGTTGCTAAGTGTTTGCTTCGTTTGCTTCCTCACCAGGCAAATACGGCAGTCTCCAGCGCTATCACTGTTACTTTAAATTCCAATTACAATTCCACAAGCAAGTTTCGTCACGTTCTGCCCTAGTCGTCGATGCCAAGAGTCCAATGTTCAGTCGAACCAGGCAAAATCTCACCGGTCGAAACAGATTGATTCAGAATTTGAATCACACCTGTTGCTTTTCTTCACGATTTGAACAATAGATACCAGATTTGTCGGAAGATCTGGAATGTACTGAACATTATGGACTGCAATCGTTTATCCGTCCTGACAACATTCAGGATAGCATCGTTCGTAACGCAGCTAAAAAAAATACCATACTTCTCCGAGGCCTGCAGTGCCTGGGGAGAAGGTCTTGATTTACTTCATAGGAGTTTGTAAAGTATTTGATGCACATTTTAAGGCACTACTTTCTCAGTGCCTGTTGTACACACGAAAAAAAACCTGTAACTCATGTTTCAATAAAGTAAAAAGAGTCTATTAATGATTGCTTTACAGTGCTTTTATTGAAACTTCAAAGTTTCAGCATTAGATGGTTACATTTCTGCAGTCCGAACGAAATCTTGAACCTTCCTTTTGATGGAGCCAATCAAGGCCCGCACAGTGGACACAGCGCATTTCTTCCATTTTGTCCGCATTTCCTGGATGTGCTTGACTGCCCCGCCGCTTCGTTGAAGTTGCTGATTTGAAATTGCTCAGTATTTTTCGATTGGTCTAAATTCCGGGCAATCTAGAAGGATTCATTAGCTTTGGGTCAAAATCGATCTTGTTGGTAGCATACCACTCCAAAAATACCTTTGAGAAGTGGCAGCTGGCCAAATCAGACTAAAAGATGGCTTTCCCGCTATTCTTGCGGATGAACGGAAATACTCGCTTTTTCAGACATTCTTCGATGCCGCTTGGGATGTGGCCACAACTGCAATTCGTTTGCGATCCTTCGCGAACTTGTCGGCAAACACGAACTTGAATCTTCCCGGCACATCCACACATTTAGTCGCGATATAAAACTTTTGACCTGGAAGCTGATCGAGTTTGAAGTATGTTTCGTCATCGATCAAAGTGCAGCCATTATGTTCCGTCAAAACACGGCCGTACAAAGAACCTAGCACGCTTTTTGGCCACGGAATTCTGCTTCTGGCTTTGTACGACTTGTATCCTTCCCTGGCAAGAATATTCTGCACTATTGAAAGCTAGCGTTGTACCTTCTGTCCACATCTCGGATCAAAAGACCGGGATTAGCTGCAATGCACCTCAATACCTTGCTGTGGAACTGATCCACTGATTCCATTCCACACTCAGGGTTTCTTTTTAGGTTTTGAGCACTTGAAAAACTGTTGTTTGTCATCTTCAACACTTTAGCCAGCTTGGAACCGGACCACTCTATTTTTTCTTATTTTTTTCTATTACTACTTTGTTCAAAATTGCACCAGTTGTTCTTTAAAAAAGTGTTAACAAACCTGTCAAAGATTTGCGAATTCCATCACTCGATGCGTGTCAATGACGTCTAAGGTCCGAGCCACCCGGCGTAACAGTATTCGTGAGATGTTGAAATGTACAGTGGTATTTGTGTTTCCTCACAATGTTTATCTTTTTACACGGCACAACTGTTTATGGGGATGTCAAACTATTAGTTCACAGTGTGGAATGTTATGGTTGTTTGACCTCGGCAAACTTGAAACAGTAGATCACATCTTTCCATGTGGTTTATATTAGAGTCCCTATAAAGAGTCACGCCAAGAGGGAAGCCAAATATAGCTATCAGGGCTACCTATCGAGCAGCTCATCTGAATCATACAAGCACGCAAAATGAGAAGTAATCGAAATAAGTGTTGCATGTTCTTCTTGGCGTGGCTCTTTATAGAGACTCTAGTTTGTATCAATAGCAGTGTTTAGTGGTGCGCTATAATTCAAAATCTGTGTATGGTTGGAATGCGAGGCGAAAAATTGAGTAGGAACATGTATCCTCCATACCAAACACTAAATTAATAGAAAGGAAAAACAAACTAAAAATAATCCCGCTAAGTAGGAAATAGAACCGTTCTTTTCTAGGCCTCATATTAGTTCGTATTTGAAATATGTTTAAATTTGGGATTGCTTTTTGACCCCAAACTGAGGGTGGGCTAGAATATTTTTGTTTTTTGTTTTTTTTTACTTCTGGTTGATTCTGATGAAGTTTGGTTAGCTAAGAGTGATTCGAAATTTTTAGTTAGCGAAACGCAAATTCGTTGTGAAAATATTCCAAATAATTTCTCATAAAAATAATGTACACCCCTCTAGGTCAGCTACGGTCTTCCGAATCGAGCGGTTCATTTTTCGACGAAGTCGCTCCCGTATCACCTTGATGGCTGCTGGTGTCCTTGCCGAACGCGGCCGCCTGGTTCTTGCACGATCCTTGGCCGAGCCCGTCTCCCGGTACCGTCGGAAATTCCGCTTCACCCCGTGGGTTTTCAACCGCCAGAATATGTAATTGTGTCGCTCACCTATTACAAACAACTTTACTACGACGTCGTGGAAAAAAAAAGAAAGCAAGTCGACACCATCTGCGTCGCCTATAAATTAGGCTAAAGCTGACACCAATATCAACAAAGAGAATGCACATGGTGCGCTCCTGCATGAAAAGTTCTATTCTAATTTATTGAACATGCTATTCCGAAAAATATAAAGCCTCATACTAATAAAGGATGTACGGAATCAAATTGCACCACTTCTAAATGGCTGTTACTTTTACCCATTGGGTATTTTCTACTGAAATTTTGGGTGGAATTAGTTCAATGTGTATTTGTTTACGCTGTGTAAGCTGTTCACTCGTAGATGTGCAATAGTTGAGCTTTCAAGAGGAATCCCAACAGTTCAGTTCGAGTTGTGGCGAAGAAACTGAATCTACACTCGACTACATACAGTACAAAGTCCAAAAAGGCGCCTCATCGCGATAAACGGCAGAATACGGTAGGTAAAACACGTGCGTGGATGATCTACACCCAGATGTTGACGAAACTACATTGCCTCGGTATGGATGATAAGACGTATGTTAAAGCCGACTTCCGGCAGCTCCCGGGCTCAGTTTTCACTGCTCATCATAAATTCGATGTCCCAAGGACGTTAGAAAACAGAAAAAGTCAAAGTTTACCAAAAATATATGATTTGGCAAGCAATTTGCTCGTGTGGAAAGCGGAGCACCCCATTCGTGACAACTGGAACGGTCAATGGGCAGGTGTACCTCTACTCCCTCTTCTGAGGTCACACGATGGTCCTCCGATTTTCTGGCCGGATTTAGCCTCGTGCCATTGCTCGAAAGAGATTTTGGAGTAGTACAAGGCTAAGGTGGTCAATTTCGTGCTGAAGAATCTCAACCCCCCGAACGCACAGGAACTAAGGCCAATTGTATGGTACTGGGCAGGCACTGCGGAAGCATCCTAAGGAAGTGAAATCGGAGGAAGATATGAGGAAAAAAACGATTGCCACGCAAAGAAAAGTTGGTCCAAATGTTGTACAGGACTTGATGAGTAGTGTAAAAAAGATGGTTTGTGCATTTGGATATGGAATTGAAATTTAATAAAACAAACATAAGAAAATATTCATAGCAAGTTTTATTTTGCTCCCTGAATGTTTGAAGATGATTGGTTGAACGGGCAAATTTTGCCGAATTTTTGAGTGTGCGTCGCAATTTGATTCCGTACACCCTTTAGGCCATATTTGAGAACATAGCCACATGCTATAGCGGGTGTCCACTAAATAATGAGAACGAAAAGAATGGGTCAGGAAAAAAATACCAGTGAAGTTTTGTTCAAACTGATTTATTTTATTAAAAGGGTCAACTTAAATCTTCAACCTAAGTTTAGTGAATATTGTCATATGGTCCGTGGTCCGCCGTGCGGCGCAGCTTAGTCGTTATGCTGGAACATGACCGTTGGACGGCAGCCACATCGATTTTTCGGATGCAGCTTTTGATCCTGTTGGTAAGTTGCTTGGTGTTCTTGGCCTTCCAATTATCCTTGTATACCATGGAGCTCAAAAGACCGAAGAAATCCTCGATAGGACGGCACTGTGGCAAATTTGTCGGATTCCGGTCTTTTGGGTCATATGTTATATTTTGGCTCTCCAAAAACGTTAGCGTTTTTTTTGCGTAGTGCGATGATGCCTTGTCCGGCCAAAACACGTATTTGCCATCCGAGTGATGTTGTTTAAGAAATGGGATGAGTATTTTCTGCAAACACTCTCTTTGGTACACCTCCTGGTTGATGGCCAAACCGCTTGGTTTGAACCACGGCTTCGAAATACCCTTATCGGATATTACGATGTATAACATAACCTTCGATTCAAATGTGTGCTTGAACTTATACATTACTTTTGGAGGAGTAGTAGATTTGTCCTTAGTGTAGAATCGGTCGTTTCCCGGTATCTGAGACTTCGAAAGAGGAAAGTAGCTTTCGTCGTCCAGAACGAAAGATTTTCCGCCGTAATTCCGAGTCATCCAGCGGCATTGGGATTTCACGGTTTGAATCTGCTCATCTGTGTACTCTGGGGATCTGGTTTTCTTTCTACACACTATTCCTTCTTTCTTTAGCGTCTTGCAGATGAGTGACTTCGAACAATGGAACTTTCGGGCTGCTTCCCGTTGACTTACCGAATCCTTGTTGTTGAACATGCTGCGCAGCGAGCGGAGCGTTTTCTCATTCATTATTTTCGCTGGACGGCCGCAACCTTTCTTCCGGGTTACTCTCATGCATGCCAGGATACGGTATACGGTGGATACCGGAACTTTTTCACGACAAAAATGGTCCACCGTGTATTTTTTTCCACGATCTTCGTTCGCTTGAAAGAATTGTACAACGCGCGCGCACAGTTCTTCCTGTTTCGACGGCATGCTGAACACGACTGAACATGTTAGAGTGAAATAAGAGTGTATGAAAATTTTCTGGAGAGTGCAACGATTCATTCATCTAAAGTGACATTTCTATGCGGCCGTTTTTGTTCTGATGGAAAAGTATTGAAATCATTCTCATTTTTTAGTGGACACCCGTTATGTGTCTCTATAATTCGATCTGCGGTAATCTTGTGAAATCATTGTTCATGTTTCTATGTGACCAGTAATCACTTATGACTATCTTCTGTCCATCAAGATTGCATTACTAGCCATATCGATTAAATTTAGCCTAATTTAGGCCATTTGATGGTTGTGAAGGTAATGTTTTAGCTTTTGGGGAAACGGAAATCTCGCTACTATGAATCAATGAAAAAATCTCAACTGCTTCAGAATACATCGATCAACATGACGGCAACGTGATTTTGTCGTTTGTTGCTTATTTATGACACATATAATGTCAGGGCCGAATGAAAGAACTAGGCCGATATCCTATTATTATGATGCAGGAGATCGTTTCTACTGGCTGATGCTGTCATTGTTCACCGTTAATCAATTAACATTTTTATAAATTATACATATTATTCTAGGTTTACCTGTATTTCTAATCAATGGATGCGAAAATTTTGAAAATTTAGCGAAGAACGGATGAATTATTAATGTTTAAAAGCTGACCATTCGTGTGACTCGTTTGAACTCCTATAAATTTTCGAAGGTGTTATCCAACAAAAAGAAGTGCCTTAATTCTGGGCGCATGTTCTCACAGTAAAGATGTTTCCTTTTCATTTACTTCCGAAAACCAATGGTACAACCATTGCGTAAAAATGTGATCCAACCATGATGAAAACCCCTATCGATCACATTCATGTAGATATCAATTCAGAATAGACGCTAGCAATGCACCATCTGCCATCAGATTTCTTCGAAGTACGCCGCAAAGATCGCATCATCTGGACAGAGACTTGTCTAAACTGTCGTCACCGTTTTCCAAGAGTAAGTCTGCGCGCGACGTCATCACTGTGCCACGTATGATATTAATTTCCTTTTTATCTCATCTTTCTTCCCGGTTAATTTGTATTCGTATAAATAAACCATCGGCCGAACCCTTTCACAGGACAGCATCTTCCCTTCAGGTCAACCGTCCGACAAGGCAACAGACGGGAGCTCTAATCTCAACTTCTAATCAATTAAACGCTCAACATCATCCAGCCATCAGTTGTCTGCCGTTGGATTCTCGGATTCGGATCGTCCTCTTGCTCTCATACACACACACAACATTCAGAGAATCATTCCCCCACGGCAATAGACCAGTAGCCGAAATTCTCGTTCAATCCAACGATTGCCGGGAAACCAGACAGCGAGACTTGCGGCTGTTCATTGATTAGGATCTGGTTCTGTTCCCTGTTCTGTTCATGTAAAACCCTTTATGCCGAACCAAACTGACGCCCCATTTCGGCAGCAGCCGATTCCAACAAGTTGCCTGGTAGTAGTGTTGAGCCAGCCGTTGAATTTCTCGGAAATCTGTCCCATTGGCATGGTGTCCGATATGGCACGCATCAGCCCCCTCTCTTTCCCCATGACAACATCCATTTTAGCATACAAAACTACCAACACAATCATGCCAGTTGTGCTCGGCTCTCTAACTGAGTGCTGTCGTTTTTTATTGCTAATTATGTGAAATATAATTACCATTACACGCATTCACTCGGGCCTTAATTTGATTTAATTAATTCTGGGAAACACGCGAGTTCTTTTCGTTCTGCAAATGGGAGGTACATATGTACATCCGTAGTTGCGACTAAATAGATATTTTATTAACCAACTGATTGGAATCTCGGAGCATTGCAAATGAGTATGTAGCATGTAGGATGAAGACGCTTCATGTAGTATGAAGGTTGCGTGACGCATCGGGTGTTTTTATTTGATTCTGCACCTTCCAAATTATGGTTGAAAGGTCAGATGTAGAATAGACTGATCTCGATGTCGCGAACATATAGAATTGTGATTTTCATTACCCATGTATTAAACGTGTGTTTTGAGAAAAAAGGATAGGTGCTTCACAACCCATCCATCTGTTGATGAAATCAAGAAAAAGAATGAATTTGTAGATGAAATTAGGCTGATCCCAACGCTTCTACTTTAGCCTACATATCTACTTTATATACGGGCTGTTGAAGTTTACAACTAGAACTGAAATAAGCCATTTCTTAGGTCGTTCCCAACGCTGTTCTATTTTGTATGGGCTGTTTTAGTTTACAACTAGAACTGAAACAAGCCATTCCCAATGCTGTGTTGCAGTTCTACTTTTCGAGCAAATTTTTGAAACAGATTTACTGCTCGACAGCTATGTATTATTTTCAACGCGATTTGAAACACGGATGCAACATTGTTTTAAACTGGGTTTCTTTGTAGTTGTGGCAGCTGTTATGACTGATGACTGTCAAATAAGCGGTTTTTAGTTTGTTTTGCTAGTGATTTTTTAACGCGAATTTAAGATCGACCAATATTTTTAAAACATGGCATTGCGATTAACGTGTTTTTGTTGTAATTTTGACAGTTCCAAAATTTAAAACTGGCAAGCAGTTTGCAACAAACATGAAACTCAGAGTTGGGAACGGCCTACTGTTCTACTTTGTATGGGCTGTTTTTGTTTACAACTAGAACTGAAACAAGCCATTCCCAATGCTGTGTTGCAGTTCTACTTTTCGAGCAAATTTTTGAAACAGATTTACAACTGCTCGACAGCTATGTATTATTTTCAACGCGATTTGAAACACGGATGGAACATTGTTTTAAATTGGGTTTATTTGTACACGCAAAAAAAAGTCGCAGTAGAAACTACCATTTCGAGGGTTAAATTAAGCGCAATCACCAACAATTTTCAGCTGACTATAAATGCGTTTGATTTTACCATGCCTGCGATAAGATCAACCATGTTGCGGTTGATATCAATATGAGGTCTGTCAAATATACCACAAACGATGAAGGTTTTACTATAAACGTAGTAAATTTGACTGAAATTTCATGGTAGTTTTAAAGATAGGCATAGTCGGGTAAAATGGTAGTTTTTACTGCAAGATTTTTTTCTGTGTAGTTGTGCCAGCTATAATAACTGATGACTGTCAAATAAGCGTTTTGTTAGTTTGTTTTGCAAGTGATTTTTGTCAACGAAGGTGAAATATTGAGAAAAAAAAACTCTGAAAATCTGCCTGTAAATCATGGTAACTTAAGTTAAATTAACAACAATGCTTCAGATTATAAAAAGATGAGTGAGAACTGGTCGAGAATGTAAAAAGAAGACTGTTTTTCTTTGCTTATTGTTACTTTTGATTGATTTTTTTTTACAGATGTCTACAACGAAACGAGGAAAAAACTTTTCTGCGGCTGAGGACCGACAACTGTGCTTGTCGTGGGCAGCTGTCCGGAAGTCCCTATAAAGGGACAGACCCAGAATCTATCTGTCTTCTGGGGTTCTGTAAAGGAGCTTGGCAGGTTTGAATCGCGTCAAATCGATGAATTACGTCAACGATGGGGCATAATAAGCCGGGCAGTTGCCAAATTTGTTGGTTGTTACCACGAAATATGTCTGCTGAATCAAAGCGCTGACCGTATCTAAACATGAGCAAAAGGAGGACTTCAAATTTTTGGAGTGCTGGGACATTTTGAAAACTAATCCAAAGTCTTCAACCAGCACCACTAGCGGCAGCAGTCAAAAAGGTAAGTTGAAAATATGAGTACGTAGAAGAAGAGTTGTTCCTTTTTTATATCTGTTCATTTTCTGATGAAAAGGAACCATTCCTTGAGCTATACTTTATCCACACTGCAGAAAAAAAAGACGGAAATCGAAATGACTATCTTTGGGGATTAATTATAAGCGCCGCAATATTGCGCATTGCGGTTTCTTTGCGTTGTAAGCAATCATTAAAACTAAAATTTCTTTTTCTTTCTCCTTCAGCTTCAACACCATCTCAAGATCCGGAGACACCGTCTAGCACACGACCAATTGGTCGTAATTCAGCTAAAGCTACGGTCATCAACAGCCAACTGATATTATTGAGTATGATGCAGAATATGTGGAAGAAGAGATATAGCAAAGTATGTAACATAAATTCAAAAAAATAAACGATTTGAACCTTGCATCCTATTTAACTGAAGTAATGGATTTAATTATATATCCGAATCTCAATCTCCGGACTTGTATAAGTGAGACCCTATTTCAATCATGGGGTTAATATTTACTCACAGCGCTCCTTTTTTACAGGATTATGCTTCCAAGGTTGTTTGATTCAACTAAACAATCCAGTCTTGAAAGGATAATTTTTTCTAACAATTTCCTTAAACATGATAGCATAGTGATTGGACGGAAGAAGAATTATGCTATGACACTTCTTTTATCTTCATTGATTTTTTCTCTTTATTATTTTCTGTAGTGGTATTTGGCTGGAGTGGCTCTAAAAAGGGTCGTTTTAACATTTACTTCCAAAATGCTCCCACACATGATCAATGAGATCATTGCGCAGGGCAGCTGATTCCTGCGAATTTTTTATTTTTGCTCGTTTGCTACAATACTCCTCGAACAGATCTTCTACGTTCACACTTCTCAATACCGATTGATCCTCAGCGGTACTTCCTGCTTCCACCTCAACGCTTTCGGAGTGTATTTTCCGGAGTGTGTTGTATAAATCCCATCAGCCAACAAATATCCCCGATGGCGTTTTTTTTTTCACTAAGCCAATACGTAGCATTCAGCATGCCTCCCTAGAAAAATCTAAACTCATAAAATACAACCAAACATGTTATTGCACAAATAACTAACATTGATAATGTTGTTGACAAGAGGTGACCTAACAAGGATGTTGATGTCACCAAGCCCAGGAGATCCAAAAGCTGTGCCAAATGTGCGT
>JASCZW010005211.1:0-58092 GCA_034211315.2 Aedes japonicus
AATGGCGTTCTCGAACATCATTCGTTTTGGCTCACTCAGTTTTCGACATCAATTTCATAAACGATCTAGGCTACAACTCCAATCGGCAGTCCACATAGCTGCACATCGCCTGGCTCGATGACGATGCGATGGCTTCGTAGACATTTTGATCGACTCGAATGCTTTTTGCCTCCGAACCTTATCTCATCGAACCGTGCCAATCTCAAGCAAGCGACGAGAGACCTGCTGACCTGTTCGTTGCCACGGCGCCTGAGAAGGGAAACTCTCCTCGGCAAATGTCTACATCTGGCCGGTAAGTCTCACCAATTCAAACAGCCTAAAATCGAGGAGAAATTACAAGCATCCTCAATATTGGACGAGCGACGCAGGTTTAGTTGGAGTAATTATTTCAATCGGGAGACGCTGCGGGTCATGCGTGGGCTACTTCGGTCACATCCACCAACTGACAATCCATAGCGCGTAACGAGGCTCACCTTCCGGGGAATGGAGAAATATGGTTCCAGTTTTGCTTTTCCATGCGAACGTGGCTCTGCTTGGCAGATTAATCTGATGATCAACATATTACATATTACATGTTTGACTTAATTCCGAAAGCGCCCCCAGACGCTATGCGTAAAATGGTATCTACAACGTTCAAATACTTTATGCGCCAGCCAACGAAAACCATCCGCACAACGCAATCATTCTGTAGTTTAATATCCATCTCCCGGCGGAAGGTAAATGCCATCTAATCCGCCAGCAAGACTCTCCTGGCCAATCAACTGCGCCTGGCGTTGTGTTCCATTGTTGCTGCGGCAAGGCATTTGATTCCCGAGAAGCCAAACCGTCCGAGCAGCCATCAATTGTCCGTTTTTACGCCCGGTACTGTACTAGCTTAGCCGTCTTAATACGACGAGGCTGCTGTGTTGCTTCGCCTGGACTGAATGCCACCTTTGAAAATGGTGAATTGTACGGAATCCAATAAAATCTCATCTCTGCCTCAGTCCTCGAATCTCATCTTGCCTCAATCCTCGGAAAGTGTGTGTGTGTGCGTGCATGGTGTGCTGCGATATTGGGAGAGGAGCGTTTTTCCTGAAAAGCTTTGTGTTCAGCCAATCAACAATGATCTGGATTGCAATTTGAGGCCAGAGAATTTCCACCCTAAACGGCGAATCGGTTGGATATGACACTTTTCAGCACTAGTAACGCCTCTAGCGGTCTATGCTGGAATGTTTCTGACAGCTGATTGTTTTGTATTCTATTTTCAGAGCCTGCTTTATGAAGAACTGCAATAGGAACTCGCAAAACCCAAAATTATTCCAATTCTGGTTTGATCCCATTTGATTAACCATAACAAATCTCCTCTCCAGCGCAGGAAAGTCAACCACAACACCCCCAATGAACTGTCGTTGTCCTTTTTCACCTCAGACGACCCACCGGTAAACATAATCGGAAGACCACGTTTCAACCACAATTCAATTAAATTCGACTCATCGGATCTCGTTTGTCACAGCCTTTATCCATTCGGCATATTACATGACGGTGGATTTGCGATGAACAAACAGGACAATCAAATATTTATGGTCACGTGTTGCCGGATTGTTTAATAGGACATGACTTGACGCCGTGAATTTTAAACTGACTGATTGAACCAAATTCTCCGAATCCATCTAGGGCGTTTCAAATTGCATCCCATTTAACTGCTAGAAAGCATGCCACTACTAATGTATTGGTGGGATTATTTGGGATCCACCTAATGAGTTCTGGTAGCAATTACGACGGGCTATTGATTTTCACTGAAACCCAAATGAAACCCATTACTAATTCAAACATCACGAGTGAAGCCTACTAGCATTGAAAGCAAACACCGTTCATTTCAATCGATACACAAGGAATTATTTCCACTTTGTGCTGTCAGGCGAAATCGAATTTGACAAAAAAATAAAGCTTGCGAGCATTTCCAGATTAAATCGGTAATAATAGAGTTGGGTTTGTTCGGTATTTTTTCAGGTAGCAGGAAAACAGAACGTATTCAATTCATGGTGATTGTAATAGAGTTCAAAGTATTCCTAAGTACATTGCATAATTTAATGTCATTATACTAAGGAATGTATCGAAAATAAGCTGTCCACGTACATTTGCGTAGGACGCGTGTATTTGTGATGGTTTTAATGTGTTCATCAGAGCATGCCGTCGCGTTTGACTTTTATCTTTGTATGTTTACTTGTTTTGTACCGTTTAAATTATTCGTTTTCAAAATGTTACGCATGGAAAAAGGCGTGCAAATTAAGGTTCTGGACTCATGGCTACGTGAAAACGGTGTAACTATGCGACAATTGGCGAAGCGCTTTGGAATTCATCACACAATTGTCAAATTCATCATAAACAAGTTTTGAGAAAACTATTCTTTGATGAACTGCCAGAAAGAGGCAGAAAACCCGGATTTTCCAACCCTAAACTGGATCAGAAGTGGTAGCTCCAATACGGAAGAACAAATCAATGTCGATGGGTGATTTGGCCAATGAAGCCTGTTCGATTTTATCCGGGATTTTTCGCTTATCCGATTGCCTCAGACTACTACAGTGAACTGTCCCGTCTTTGTACATGAACGTACTGTTCGCGTTGTTGGTCGCACATCTTCTGTTCCGCTTCTTACTCACTGAAAATCAGTAGTAGTACTTAAGGTGTGGCCCAGTGAGAATTGGCACATAGACTATTGCGCATATTTCAGATATTAATTAACAAAATATTATTCTGTTTTAACTCATATGTTTGACTGTATGTGAACTTTAGAGGGAAAGAACCAAAAAATTCAATCATCTCGATTTCAAGGAAATTGGCGGACTTTTCCGGAATACGTTTCATTAGCCGGCGCACATTGTTCTCATCCATCGTTTTGGCAATCTTATTTCACTTGGTTCTCAATTCATTTATGGGTCATTCCATATCAAGTGACCGGAGAAATGCATCGACCCTCTTCGATTCGAACCAAAATTGATATACTTGTTCTAGGCTATTAATCAAAAATCCAAAGTTTTAGAGCAATCGATGAACCCTCGGCTCATGGGCTACCCCCATTTTTTTAGATTTTTGAAAAGTCTATATATTGTTTATTAAATATCTCAATGAATAAAAGAGTTACAAACAATGTTAGATATTTATCTTAAAGGAAATTAAATTTGCTACCAAATAAATATTTTAAACATTTTATACAGTGTTGCCAACATTGATATTTTTGTAGTTGAAATATTAAATTACGTTTTTCTCAAAATGCCCCCACTTTTTTTCAATATTTATGGCTCCAATGTGTTTAGCAGACTTTTTTACATAAGAAACACTTATTGAGACAAAACAATTTGCTCCGTTATGGAGATATTGATTCTCAAAGTTTTCATGTTTTATATTCAATGAATTAAAATTAAAAAATAGTGTTAATATATTCAAAGTCTTTTCTGAAAATGGGTCTTATAAAAATCACAATAGGTGAGTGTGCTAGCAATAATTTATTGCCGGATTCCAATTTGATTCTGCAGTCACATACCAGTGGAAACAGACAATTTGAGAGAAATCTTCAGTGTTGCCATCTTACGTTTTACTTGTGATTATTTTTCAAAACAGATATTCATGCTGGGATTCATTTTTTTGTCAATCGAATCATCAAGCTATCTATCTATCTTTCTAAAAAATAAAAATGAAATGGAACGGTATGTCACGGTTTAATTCAAGAACAGGTTTACAGATATCCTATTTTTAATCTGTTCTTTTTGGCTGCATCGGGTTAAAAACGTACGAACTTACGGTACGAGGTTTGCTGGGCTAGCTTGTTACAAATAAAAGTACAATTTTATATTTCACATCTAATTAACAAATTCCACTTAAAATAAAATAAATATCCAAATTTATTTCATGCTGTGTTTTGCCTTTGCAGTACGTGTTGAATTTTTAAGGTTTTTTCAAAATCAGATTAAAAATGGTACCCGTTTCTGAGTTCCATATACTCGCTTCATAAGAGCAGTGGCATCGAGCATTAGCAAATCTGACTGCCAAATATTCGTTTTGCTTCTTGAACTGCCGTGATGCCACAAAGTTCTCATTCAAGTTGCAATTACAGCGTGCCCAATCATAAAACTCTTTTGGAACTCGGTTGCTTGAGAATTGTTGTAGTGGATCCTTGTGCACTATTCCGAAAAGCAAATGAAATGTTTGTGTTAGTGTTAGTGTTAATAAAATATTCTTTGTAGATTTGATATTAATGTCAATCACTTTCTTTTGAAACTCTTAATCAGACCTCTTTAGATCTACTTCTGGGAGTGAACATTATTTCAAGTTTGCAAATGTTTTAAAGGCATGATTGTCACTATCCTTAGTCACATCTATCTTTACAGAGTTGGGAAGAGGAGGAGAAAATGTTCATGTAATACCTGAAAAACAAATGAAAAGTTTTCCGAAAAGTCGTCCACAACCAGAACTTCTCCTTCGGTCAAGTTGTTGCGAGTGAACTGGTAGAACTCTCCTGTTTCGCTGCAATATATTTATGCTTCCGTACAACTGCTGCTTCTTCGAGAAATGTTTCAATGAATGTATCAGTATCACAAACTGCTGTCTGCAAGCTGCACCTTTTTGTTGCGTCCATTGTTTGCACGATACTTCCTCAATCGAATTATCCTCAAAATTCTGACCAAATCAAATTCCTAATTTGATCCATATTGCAACAAGCTGCAATAGTACACTTGTTCAAGACGCACAGCTCCGTAGGTGGATTGCACAGGCTTTGCTTCAGCACATCTCTGTATGAATTAAACGCTTTTTTACTTTCCTGTTCCGCTTCGATTTGATTGAACTTGGCACCTAAAATTTTAAGTTTAAAATTCTGGTGAATCACACAAACGCAAACTGTGTGAGTTCCAGCAGCTTCTGCTAGAACACACTCTGGTGAGCGCAGAGTATTTTGCTAATGTTCGCCAGCACTAATCGCTTTTGTTTGAGGATACGAGATGTTCCTCCCGAACACTTTAACACTCCTTCTTAACTCACGTCTGTCCTCACGGTAAAACGCTTTACTTTCTGCACTATGTCTTCTGAAACACGATGGTTAGAGGAACAGATAATTCCTTTCTTTAACGCACTTTGTCATGGTTCGCATTAACCTCTCAGAGCACCGATATTCTTCTAGTAGGCCACCGAAATTAGTAGGCCATGAAAACTGCTAGTTTTTTAAAATTCAAGTGGTTCTTTCTGTTAGATCTGCCTTGATGAAGTTTAACAGATTATATAAGAGTGGTAGAATAAACAAATTTTTTAAACATGAAATCTTTAAAAATCAATATCTCCATGACGGAGCAAATTGTTTTGTCTCGATAAGTGTTTCTTATGTAAAAAGTCTGCTAAACACATTGGAGTCATAAAAATTGAAAAAAGTGGGGGCATTTTGAGAAAAACGCAATTTAATATTTCAACCACAAAAATAACAATGTTGGCAACACTGTAAAAAATGTTTAAAATATTCATCTGATAGCTAATTTAATTTCCTTAAGATAAATATCTAACATTGTTTGTAGCTTTTTCATTCATCGAGATATTCAATAAACAATATATAGACTTTTCAAAAATCTAAAAAAAAGAGGGGCAGCCCATGAGCCGAGGGGTTTACCGATTGCTCTAAAACTTTGGATTTTTTTTTTTTGATTAATAGCCTGGAAAAAGTATATCAGCCAATTTTGGTTCGAATCGAAGAGGGTCGATGCATTTCTCCGGTCACTTGATATGGAATGACCCTTATGCTTTTGACAACACTGCACACTGGGGCAGAATAAAAACTTAGCAGGAATAAATTATTTTCACTATGAAGATGCGACTTTAGAACAAAACTGTCTTCAGCAAAGTTGTAGCTACAATAACCTTAACTGCTGGTTCTAGCATCATGCAAGACAGTTCAGTCGGGAAGCTAATCTAGAGGATGTATTTAAGCGGCTGCTGATTAAGCTGATGCAAAATTTGAAATATTTGCTCCCCTAAGCTTAATCGACACCAATTTGGGTCCTGATAATCCCCAAAAATTTTAACACATTTGGTTTTAATTTGGCTTTGCACACGCTATTCAAAGTTTGTATGGGAATTAGTATGAAGAATCTCAAACTTACATTTCCTGATCCCTAACATCTTGATATTATGTCCTTAAACCAAATTTTATAAAGATTCATTTAGTGTAAGTGGTCAACTATCAAAATGCCGAAGACACCTGACATGTAAAATTTTATACAAAAATAGTTATTGTCTGTCTGTCTGTCTGTCTGTCTGTCTGTCTGTCTGTCTGTCTGTCTGTCTGTCTGTCTGTCTGTCTGTCTGTCTGTCTGTCTGTCTGTCTGTCTGTCTGTCTGTCTGTCTGTCTGTCTGTCTGTCTGTCTGTCTGTCTGTCTGTCTGTCTGTCTGTCTGTCTGTCTGTCTGTCTGTCTGTCTGTCTGTCTGTCTGTCTGTCTGTCTGTCTGTCTGTGTGTCTGTCTGTCTGTCTGTCTGTCTGTCTGTCTGTCTGTCTGTCTGTCTGTCTGTCTGTCTGTCTGTCTGTCTGTCTGTCTGTCTGTCTGTCTGTCTGTCTGTCTGTCTGTTATAGACTCGAGAACTACTGAACCGATTGGCGTGAAATTTTGTACGGAGGGGTTTTTGGGGCTGAAGAAGGTTTTTATGGCTCTCTTACAAATATAACTCAAATTTCTGTTTCTGCTGTGGTTCAAGACCCCTCCTCTTTCTTGTAGGGAGTCTAAAATACAAACACTAAAATACAACATGAGTATTTCTCGGGTAAGCAGCATGTTCTGATAGAAGTTTCTTAAGGAGTGTATGGAAAATAAGCTATCCACAAACTTTCTTTCAAATTATGTTGAAAACCGATATTTTATTCATACAAAAAACTGAACCTTTATTGTACGAGGTTAAACTTGAACATAATGAAGACCGGATGAAATTTAAGTTATTCCTTCACGAATTTTCAAACTTTGGATCGAATGCTCTTCATCAAGTTCCGGACAAGTGTTGCATCGCAATTTTTGGACGCTTGAGCCCAATTTTCTTTTTAACTCCTGCATGTTCCCAGCTGCCTTACCAGTCTTCTTGAAGCCCTCTTCACGATTGCCCAGTAACGTTCGATGGGTCAAAGCTGAGGGCAATTTGGTGGATTGATATTTTTCTCAACAAAATCTATAGCCTTTTCCGCAAGCCAATTGAGAGTGGTTTTGGCATAGTGAGCCGACGCTAAATCCGGTCAAAACAGTGGAAGTGTACTATGCTTCTTATATAAAGGCAACAATCTCTTCTGGAGACTCTCAGATCGATAGATTTCCGCATTTATAGTTCCGGTAGTGTAAAAAATGGCTGACTTCAAACCACAGGAACATATTGCTTGCCATACCAGTACCTTTCGACCGAATTTCTCCACTTGAATCGACCTGTCCGCATCGCTCACATCCTCCCCAATGACGGCAGTAAAGTATTGTGGACCTGGAAGGGTTTTTGAGTCCTCCTTTACATAGGTCTCATCGTCCATCAAAACGCATGCATCCGGACGCTGCAAAAGACGCGATTACAATTTCCGTCTTAAGTTATGCAAGAGAAAATCGCGTTTAAACTGATAGGACACGACGAAGTTTGAAAACAAATTTATTGTCTACAGAGAAAGAAAAACCATTTCGTCTCAGAAATCCCAAGAGTGTGTGGATACGCTTACCACTACACCACAGGTGCCATTTATACAAACGAAATGTTAAAGTAATATTGAAGAAGTGTACTTTTCTCGGTACCATCAATTTGTAGCGATTTTTTCGCAGTCGCCAGAACACTCACGACGTTTGAACGGTTTCGATTCACGCCCAGAATCGCCCTTGTGTCGACACCTGATTTTGCCAAGTTGAGCACGCACTAATAACCCTCTCGAAAATGTAAGGTTCTTGCAATCGGTAAACGAAATCTTCAAACCCGTGAATTTTTCACGAACTTGGAATTAGGCTGTGGGTACCCCACACATTCCATCCGGAGCATCAAGTGGTACCCTTTCTCCATTCAACCATTTGCGCTCGTGCAAATAATTTCAATTCATACCTTAATTCGATTCATGCAAAATTCAACGCAATCCCAAAGAAGCACCACATCGCTTCCTGCGAACCATAGCAAACCCAACCAGTACAAAAAAAGCCTCGCTACTTACTTCGAAACCGGTAGCTCCAATCTGATTTTCCGGGCTTCGACACGATAATCCCATTCAACCGTAACAATAATCGCTTCCGCAGTAACTTTCATTTTCCCCCCTTTCCACCCTCGCTGAAATCGGCGACATGGAAAACACACGAGCAATTGATCAATTCAGGATTTTTCTTCGCCTCCAACTCCAATTCCACTCGACAACCGTTGAAGGACATTTTTCACTCTGGCTACCAGAGTGGATATCGATATCTTCCCATCGCCCCAGCAGTCGAGACGTTGAGAGCGGGCTCCCATTTGTTAAGTAGACAGTCAAAGCAATCCATCGTCGGGAGAAAAATTGATCCGGAGGCGTTCTGAAGAGTTGAGAAATTTCTAAAAAAAATATTACCCTAATAGAAAGGGACGAAATTCACATCCACACGTGATGGATGTTCCCCCCGCCGGCTAGCGACAGTCGAGGAAGAACACCTACGCCTTTTCCAAGTGTGAGGTTCGAATCTGTGGTGACTTAGGAAGATGCCATCTGATTGTTGATTTGAGACAAAGGGGAATAAATGTGGAATCCCTCCAATCATCAAATTCGACCTACTCTGTCTCAGTTGATTAACTTCGAGCTCGAAAGGATCCTTGAAATTATGTTTGCTTCTTACTTGACACCAACCAACGCGACTTGGTTGCCCTTGTCGTTGTCATCGGAACAAGAGGGTCGGGGGAATCCTTGAGCGAAAGTGACTGTTGACTGGAGGGAAGAAAAATGTCAGCACCTCCTTCTGGATTGTCCGAGTGTTGACCTGTTTGTGTGTCATTTGAACCGACGCTCGAAAAATGGTTAGATTGCCAAAACCGAATGTGTAGTTATGGGAGTGGACCACTTGGCCACTTGTGAAATCGTTCCGAACAATGGCATCGTATATCTGTTGGGAAATGGTTAAATGAATGGAGCAGAACAAACGGCAGAGTGCTGGTCCGAAAATCGCCTTCCCACATTCATAGATGTGAAAGGCTTTCGACGTTGGCAGTTGAGATGGCACATTTAAGGGTTTACGGTTACATTATTTGAACTGAAGTTATTCGACATGAGAGGGAGGGAGGCGAACGGCTCCAGCTTTCCTGTGCCAAACATGACGTTTTTAGGAAGAAACTGATAAGAAATCAGTTGAAAAGATACTGTGGAAAAAGTGGTTATCCATTCCTTGCAAAGAGTAGGGGTACTAGGTAGACGAGGAAGAGAAACAGTTCTCTCCCAGTCGCAGTCCGATGAGGATGCAAAAAGCATCAAAATTTAGGACGATTTCCAGTCTAGTCTAGTAATGGTGCCGGCTGAAAAATGTTCTAAGCAGACGTAAATTTCGATTTGGTTCACTTGTTTTATAGATGATGGGTCACTAGGCCGAGTGTCATTAGACCAAATGCCACTAGGCCGAACACCATTAGGCCGAACGCCATTAGACAAAATGGTCACTAAGGAGAATTGGTTTACTAAGCCACCTGAGTGTAAAGACAGTACTCGAAAAAAATGACACGCACAAACATGGTCGCTTAAAATTCATTTTTAGTCGAAAATTCTTAGAACTTTCAGGGAATAAACTACAACATTATAGTGAGGTTCCTATTTCATTGGTTTATTATATCTCGCCTCCATGGCAGAATGCCTGAATTTTGCTCTTGACACCACTCATTAGGTTTTGGGCAAACCTTTTTCTGGTATTTTTAGCCAGCTCGTTCTCGAATACTTTTGTTGTTTCACAATGCTTGGTCTTTGTGATGGCCCAATACTTCTTTATCAGACGAAGTTCCAGCGAGCTCGGTGGGTTGAGATCTTTTGGTACCAAAGCAACATTGTAATCTCTGTACCAGTCTAACACCGACTGGGCAGAGTGACATGATGCCAAATCCGGTCAAAACAGCATCTCGCCTCCGTAGGACCGCAGGAAGGATAACAGGCGCTTCTGGAGGCACTCGTCTCACTTGATTTGCCCATTCGTAGTACTCGTCGCGATGTGTGACTTATTGAAATTTCATTTGTTGCATTTGCGCTGAAGCTGTGAACACAACAGAAATCGCATGAAAGCAACATAAATATCAGCAATTTCATTTTTCATTTCATAAAATGGTTGGTTATTGTTTCCGGTGCTACAATTACATTTTCTGATGGAACTGTTTCTAATCTTAAAAACAAGAAATACCTCAGAAATGAATATGAATCCGCACGTATTGCATGATTTTCAGTTGACCTGCTTCATACAAGTTTGACACTGAAGGCTAAAATAAAAACCGACGAATGAAAAGCTTAGTCAAAAATGTTTGTTTGAAGAATGATTTGCTGAAGCTGATTAAGAAGTGGCTGTCATAAGAAGATAATGTGTTTCAATTGAAATGGATGAATGTTCAGTTCATCGTCCCACGACGATTTTAAATTGTAAGTGATGTTGCATTTTTCGGGTTTAACCATCTGTGGGGAACCACGGTCCCCAAATTTCGACAGAATGCTAATAACTTTTATATGATATATTTCTCACATAAGACTCTTTTCAGGGCTACTATTCTGGTTTTGACGATTTTGATGAATTTTATATTGAACTAGCTGATCCCGGTGCGAGCGTTGCTACGCCTGCAACTAAATGAATGAACATTACATAGAACTGACGCTTTTTTTTTAATGAGTTTTTTTTTGAGTAATAAAGAGTTCAAACTTCTATCAGAACATTCTTCTTACCCAGACAATACACAGTTTGTGGCTTAGTTACCTGGATAATTCTCAGGATTGGTTGAAATTTGTGGTTGAATTCACCATAGAAACATTTCTTGCATTCAAAAAACCCCGCATACCATTTTTGATTCCATTTGCTTGATTAGTTCTCAAGCTATGCAGAAATTTGTGTTTCATTTGTATGCGAGCCGGAAGGGGGAAGCGGTCTCAAACAATCGAAAGGACCTTCCCCAGCCCCAAAAATACCTGCATACATATTTTAACTCCGATCGGTCAGACAGACAATCAGACAGAAATCCATTTTAATATAAGTAAAAATCCTGTTTCCAATAACCCCCACATGCCAAATGTGGTTTCATTTACTTGAATAGTTCTCGAGTTATGCAGAAAATTGCGTTTCATTTGTATGAGAGCCCTCCCTCCCCTTTCAGAGGGCAAAGGGGTCTCAAACCACCATAGAAATATGTCTGACCTTTAAAAATATCCACATGCCAAATTTGATTCCATTTGCTTTATTAGTTCTCGAGTTATGCAGAAATTTGTGTTTCATTTGTTTGAGAGCCCCCCCCCCCCCAGAAGGCGGAAGGCGGAAGAGTCTCAATGACCATAAAAACATTTCTCTCCTTCAAAAACCTGCATATGCCAAATTTGGTTCCATTTGCTGGATTAGTTCTCGAGTTATGCAAATATTTGTGTTTCATTTATATGGGAGATCCCTCCCTCCACTTTTAGAAGGCGGAGGGGTCTCAAATCATCATAGAAAGATTTTTCTCCTTCAAAAACCTCCATAAGCCAAATTTGGTTCCATTTTCTTGATTAGTTCTCGAGTTATGCATAAATTTGTGTTTCATTTATAAGGGAGCCCCCCCCCCCCTTCAGAAAAGGGAGGGGTCTCAAATTAGCATTGTTACAGTATTCATCTACAAAAACCTCCACATGCCAGATTTGGTTCAATTTGCTTGATTACTCCTCGAGTTATACAGAATATTGTATTTCATTTGTAAAGGAGCCCCCCCTTTCAGGGCGAAGAGGAATCTGAAACCATCATAGGAACCTTTTTGCTTTTAAAACCTCACACATGCTAAATTCAAACCACCGTAGAAACATTGCTTGCCTACAAAACCTCTACATGCCATATTTGGTTCCATTTGTTTGATTAGTTCTTGAGTTATGTAGAAAATAGTTTTTCATTTGCATGGGAGCCTCCCTTTCTGAAGGCGGGAGGGGTGTCGAACTATAATAAGATCCTTTCCCCGAAACCCCTGCATACAAATTTGCATAGCGGTAGGGATAGTTCTCATGTTTGGTTCAAATTTGTGTTTCGTCTGTATGGTAGCCCCCCTTTTCAGAGTGAGGAGAGGTCTTAAATTACCACAAAAACATTTCTTGCTTTCAAAAACTCACCCATACCAGTTTTGGTTCCATTTGCTTGATTAGTTCTTGAGTTATGCAGGAATTTGTTTTTCATTTGCATGGGATCCCACCCTTTCTAGAAGCGGGAGGGCTCTTGAACTATCATAAGATGCTTTCCCGGACCCAAAAACCACTGAATACAAATTTGCAAGCAGTAGGTATAGTTCTCATGTTTGGTTGAAATTTGTTTCATTTGTATGAGGGAGGGAGGAGGCGCTTTGAACCACCACAAAAACATTTCATGCCTTAAAACACTCGTCCATTCCAAATTTGGTTCCATTTGCTTGATTATTTCTCGAGTTATGCAGAAATTTGGGTTCCATTTGTTTGAGAACACCCCCTCCCCCCTTCTTCCTCATATGACGGAAGAGTCTCAAATCACCATAGAAACATTTCCCTCTTTCAAAAACTTCCACATGCGAAATTTGGTTCCATTTCTCTTATTAGTTCTCGAGTTATGCAAGGATTTGCGTTTCATTAAATAGGTCCCCCCCCCCTTTCAGAAAAAGGAGGGGTCTCAAATCAACATAGAACAATTTTTTGTCTTCAAAAACCACCACATACTAAATTTGGTTCCATTTGCTTGATTAGTTCTCGAGTCATGCGAAAAGTGTATTTCATTTAGATATCGGAGCCCTCCCCCCTTTAGGATGGGAAGGGTCTCAAACACACATAGAAACATTTTATGTCTTAAAAAACCACCACATGCTAAATTTCGTTCCGTTTGCTTAGTTCTCGAATTATGCAGAATATTGTGTTTTCTTTGTATGGGAGCCCCCCTTTTTAGGACGGGGAGAGTTTTCAAGCTACCATAGAAACCTTTCTTGCCTTCAAAAACTCACACATGCTTAATTTGGTTTCTTTTGCTTGATTAGTTCTCGAGTTGGGTAGAAATTTGTGTTACATTTGTATGGGAGACCCTCTTTCCCTTTCCTGGGAGGGGTCTCAAACCATCATAAGATTATTTTCCGGCCCGACAAAAATCTCTGCATACAAAATTTCACGCCGATCGGTCCTTCCGCTCACGAGTTAAATCGTGACAAAGGAAACCCCAACTCATTTTTATTTTTATAGATTATTATAAGAGTTTGCACATTGTATACGCATGAAAAGTAACTCGTAAACCCTGGCAGATCCTGAATTTTGAAAGATTTCTGTTTGATAAATACCAAATATTTCTTAAAACTATCTTCGCCATGAAGATAGTGGCTCTCTTAACCATCGCAACCATTACTACCCTGGCCGTGTCATGATCCAAACCACACTGAGAGTGTACAATAGAATATTCCCACACCTATTTTCAGGGGTGTGGAAGTAGTTCGCCTCCCCGCGGTGCACCTTGGAAACGTTAAGCTCCCACTAAAGGAATACGGCGCGGGATCCGGCAGGAGGTCTTAAGCGGTCGTGACATGGGGAACACAGACGACCCTGGGTAATGCCACACTCCCAGACGTTCCAACCTTGGTCCTGGCCCTGACTTTCTTGATCGGGGGAGGGACCATACGACGCGAAGTTCGGCAAGTACCGTAAATGGCGGGTACCCAAGTAACACACAACGATCATAATTAGTTGTAATAACTTGATTATGACTTAGCAAGTCATATTCATGTTATCTTAACTGAATGGCAACAACTGTGCTACTAGGGTAAGAAGATTGCGGACGATCTGGATGGACCTACAGACGTCCCGAACCCTGCTTGGATCCAGGAGCATCTCGATTGAAGCAGCGTCAGCTAACTACTAAAGCCCAAAGTCGTTAGACATAGTGGGTGCTTAACAAGCACAATAGCCCTCTCCCCGAAGTACTACCGAAATGTGTTTCCGGGGAGGGCCGGTGCTTGCGACACGGGTGGGTTTTTAGTGGGTCGAGGAGTTGGCGCATTCATCCCCACAACCTGAGTTCTTCAGGAGTCTGTTTGCAGTTTTTCTATCCCGTCTAAAAAAAGGAATTGCAAACATGAGGGGTGTGAATGTAGTATGTAGCGGCTGGAGGGGGACCCAAAACAATGGAGGGAATTACCTCAGCAATGACGAAACCCCAGGAGAAAGCGAATCCGTTCACTAAAAGCAGCCTAGTGAGGTCCCCACCGCGTACAACGGTGGGATCATGCGTGTCCGATACTTGCGGAAGTGCCACGGCATCGGAAGTAGGTGCCACCAAGCTAGGCGTGGCCATGGATGGTCCAGGGCTCATCCGGGCCATGGATACGATGCGGGAAACCCTTTCTAAGTAATGGAGGTGTCCGAGCAGTTGGATGCGATAATCGACTTTACGTCATCGTGCAACAACATTTCTAAGGACCTGAAACTCCTTAGGCTACGCATGACAGTGCAGGCTGCATGCAAGGAGAGGGAAGAGCAGGAAGCCAAGCTCCTAGCCGAGCACAGTGCCAAAGTGTTGGCACGGCAAGCCGCCACGGAAAGGGCTAGGGAGATAGCCTCGAAACCCTGATGGAAAAGTACGTCTCAGTCGGAGACTCCACCCCTATCTACCATGGGTGTAGAGATCTTCAAGCGGGCTAGGTAGTCCCCGGGCGAAACGGCACTTGGCGCTTCCAAGAAGCGGATAGTGATGGACGCCCCCCTAGGGAAACGAAGCTACGCGAACGTGGCGGCGGGGCCAGAGGGTCAATCCTCACGACCAACTATGGCAGGCCGCAAAGAGAGAGGCTCCGGCGTTAAGCCCAGCGCCAAAGGCGCGACATCCAGCTTGCGTGTTGTCTCAAGCGCCGAAGGGGGTCAAAGCGGAAGGGCCTCGACGACAGCAACCATCGTTAGCACAGAAGCAGACGCTAGTGCTAAAAGAGGGACGAGTGATGACCCCAAGCGTGGCAGGGAAAGCCACTGGAACAAGGTCCGAAAAAAGGGAAACAGGACTAAAAAAGAAATTGAAAAGCGACAGGTGGCCCGCAAGCGTAACCGCGGAGAGGCCCTCATCGTCAAGACCGAGGCGTCAAAGTACTCCGAGGTCTTGAAAGCGATGCGCGGGGACGCTAAACTGGCGGGCCTAGGCGCCGATGTGCAGAGTATACGCCGTACCCGCACCGGCGAGATGCTCCTGGAGCTGAAGAAGACGACAGAGCTAAAGGGCCCGGCTTATAGAGACCTGGCAAGACAGGCCTTAGGTGAGGGTGTGGAGGATACGCGCCCTCGTCTCACAGGTGACGATCAATGTACAATGCATAGCTCGAGGATATCGCCATGACTGGGTAGAAGGGATTCACTCCGAGGACCCAGCGGTGGCAACCATGAGGGTAGCGGCAATCGTACTGTACGCTTCGTTGAAAGGGGCGAAGGTGAAGGTGGGATGGCCTATATGCTCACTTAGCCTGCACAAGCCGCCGAAGACATGTTTCAGATGCCTAGAGAGCGGGCACATGTCCTGAGAGTGCCCAGATAGGAACAACGTGTTCAGAAGGTGTAGCAGCACAGGCCACAAGGCACGGGATTGCAAAGGTACCACCGAATGCTTGATGTGTTCCGGGAAACCGGATAATAAGCACGTGATAGTGGAGGGGTGGCAAGTGACCGCCCGCTAAGGGTATTCCAACGTTCCGTAATGCAGGTAAACCAACTAAACCTGAACCATTGTGAGGTCGCCCAGCAACTGCTGTGTCAGACAGTTAGCGAATCGGCATAGGATATTGCCATAATTTCCGACCCATACCGCATCCCAGCCGACAACGGAAACTGGCTTACGTATAGGTCCAATATAGCGGCAATATGGACGACGGGCAAGTACCCGGTTCAGGAGATTGTGTCTACCACAAACGAAGGCTTCGCGGTTGTAAAAGTGAATGGAGTGTTCTTCTGCAGCTGCTAAGCACCGGCAATATGCTCGATCGGATGACAACTGAGCTAACTGGCCTAAACCCGTTGGTAATAGCGGGGGACTTCAACCTTACCAACCCTAGGGGCCAGATTCTTCTGGAGGCCTCAGCTAGGCTCAATGTGGACCTAGCCAACGTGGGTACCAAGAGTACCTACCAGGGAAACGGAGCGGAATCGATAATCGATATAACATTCAGCAGTCCTGGGCTGCTTAACAATTGGAGGGTGGATGATGGCTACACCCATAGCGACCACTTGGCGGTTCGTTATTGTATCGTCCACAATACAAGACAGCGTGCGGAAGGAGGAGCATCCACTCTATTCGCCCGAAGATGGAGGACGTCCTAATTTGACGTAGAGACTTTTAAATGGGCGCTTGAGAGGGAACGAAACTTACGCGGAACCCAGGAACCTTGCGGCGAACGACTCGTTATGACACTTACACGAGCGTGCGATGCGACCCAAACCCAGAGGAACGGCGGCTCCAATCGAGCAATAACCAGAGCTGCTGCAGGTGATCGTTGGAGGAGTCTTTCCGCCCACCGCCGTTGATTTGGCCCATTACCAGCGTTCCAGTATCCCAGACCTTAACGCTGCCATAGCTACGAAAGGGTGGGTGGCTCAGCCGAGCACCCGTGACCGTGTGGGCATTGACAACGGCACAACAGGGGACGGCGACGGACAGAGTCGAGTTATTAGTACGAGACACTGAAGAAGTCTGCACATTGTAGACGAAATACGCGTATCTGTCAAGATAAGCAAAGGTAGTTGAAAATAAATAGAAAATACTAATTTTTCTTCTAATTTCTAGTTAATCGAAACTTATCTAACATATTAAACCAGACAATGCATCAAACGGTATTAACTTAGTCTTCATCAACCGGTCGTGTGTTATACACAACCTCACTGAATTTTTGCCAGGTTTCGCTTATTCCAATCGAACAATATCGCCTCAATTCTAAACTGTGTCCCCGATGAAATTGCCACACTATGAAATTGCTCTAACTTTTAACCGTTGGGTAGAATTTAATGAAAATTTGGGTGGATTTAGTTCATAGTGCATTATTTATCATCCTGTGCAAGTTTTAAAGTCCTGTGATCAAAACTCGCGGAAATGGAGTCGAAAGAACAGTTCGTGCGTGATAAAATCTTGCGCATTCATCACGAGAACAAGGATCTCTCGCATCGTTCCATCGCTAAAACGATGGGAATCACGAATTCCACGGTGTCGCGAGTGATTAAGCGGTTCGAGGAACGGTTGACCTCTGATCGGAAGCCCAGAAGTGAAGGAAAAAGTATTCCGTACAACACCAAAATCACAACCGCGTAGTTGGGGCCTTCAACCTAAATCCGAACGCCTCCGTTCGGGATGTGGCTAAGAAGCTGCACTCTAGCTGAAGTTTTGTCCAGAAGGCCAAAACTAAGGCTGGGCTTCGAACGTTCAAGGTACAAAAGGCCCCTAATCGCGACGAGAAGCAGAACAAGTCCGCCAAAACCCGTGCCAGGAAGTTGTACCTCAACATGCTGACGAAAGTTGAATGCTGCATCATGGACGATGAAACATATGTGAAGGCCGACTTCAAACAGATCCCCGGCAACCTGTTTTTCACGGCCAAGGATAAGTTCAGCGTTCCGGAGCATGTCCGCACTCAGAAGATGTCCAAATCTGCGAAGAAATTCCTGGTTTGGCAAGCCATCTGCACGTGCGGGAAGCGGAGTGCACCTTTCGTGACCCAGGACACGATGAACGGACAGGTGTACATAAAAGAGTGCCTCCAGAAGCGGCTGCTTCCTCTCCTGAAGGCCCACAACGTCCCAACAATCTTCTGGCCGGATTTGGCCCCATGCCACTACTCCAAGGACGTGCTGAAGTGGTATGCGGACAATAAGGTCAATTTCGTGCCGAAAATGTTCAACCCTCCCAACACTCCGAGCTCCGCCCCATCGAGAAGTACTGGGCGATTGAAGCAGCACCTTCTCAAACGACCTAAGGTAGTGAAGACAGTCGAGGAACTGAAGAAAGTATGTGTTCACATGCAAAACACGGTTGATTCACAGGTTGTGCAGAATCTTATGGCCGGGGTTAAGGCCAAGGTGCGGGCATTTGCGTATGGACTGTAAATAAAATACGAGTAAAATGGTAAAATAAAGTTTAATAGTTATTTCTCAATCCCTGAAAATTTGATGGCAATCGGATGAAAACTCGAATTTTGCGAATCAATTTTGTGTGTGGCAATTTCATCGTGGACACCCTTTAATACAGGTACATTAAAAATAATAATTACATTCATTACGCATTGCTACGTAGTCCTACGTCAACTTTGCGTAATACCCTTTGTACTGCCTCTTCTTATTTTTTCGACAAACCACGATGAAGCCGGCATCTTCTTGGAGGCACTTTGTAGTGTATAACTCAACGTTCTTCTCACTGATCGCCAACCACAGAAAGACATTCTTCGGGAACTTGGTGTGGGAGATATATTTTACTGTCCATCTTGCCCAGGTACATATTCACGTTTGGCCGGTTCCAATAATCTTTCCCAAGCGCGCAACGATGTTGGGTGGCCAGAACCACGATTCAGTTCGACGATCTCGCTGAAAGAATGCTGGATCGACTATACATCGGCAGATTCGAAGTGCCTCACGATGTCCAACTTCGCTCTGGGATAGAGCTGGCAGTACGAACAAACCATCGAGCGAAGTTGCTTGGCTGTTGTTGCCATGGCTGCTGTAATTCAACTGATAACACTGTCATTTGGCAGAACAGGGTTGCTATGAATTGGAAAAATAGGTCGATACATCACCAGGTGGCAGGATTATCGTATGAGAAATGGCTAGAATCAGTCTATTTTTTTAATGCATACGCATGCAAAATGTGCGTTCATTCTAGGGTTTTCAGTGATCCGTTAAAAAAGAGAAAAATTTAGATCACAAACTTTCCATTTTTTACACATTCCGCCTTTATTGTGGAAGTTTGGAACGAACTGAAGTATCGCTCTCAGTTTTTGAACATTTTTCAATAAATCAATTTGCAGGAATGAACCGAACCAATGACATTCAATAAAATTGAATTGGGCCCAAGCCATGGGAAACACCAGGCCGACTCAATCCATTCGACGTTTCAATGGAAATTAATCACTCAGGTCTAATCGAGCCGAACCGAGATGGTCTGCCACGTGCTTAGCGTCATCCATTCATAACATAATTTGAAAATGGCCCTTCTATTCCGATCGAACGCTTTCCGTTTCGTCACAAACGTAATCACAATTATCGTCGTCTTCATTGCCATAGGCATCACTGCCATCGGTACCCTAAGGGTAATGAATGGATAAAAAACTGATGGATATTTTCCTTCTACATTGCATAAACCATTGAGAATCGTGCGAAATATCTTGGCAATCGGAGAAGCTATATTTTCGCGCCAGAGCCTTGGCGTGCATATGGGATTTACTATAGGAAAACTCACTTCAATGACGCTCGATAGGTCACCCATGACGCCTCAAATAACCTTTTGCTTGCCGGTGGGAAATTTAACGAGAAAAAAGACCTGTGAAACCACAAAATGCTAAGACGCTTGTAGTAAACATTCCACGAAAAATATCAATTGAAGGTGGGGTAATTGGCTAGTTATTGAAATTTTATTGACGCACTGTCCTGCATAATACTGTTTCGTAAGGACATAAGTATGAACTAAAGGGTGCCGTTCAGAGTTTTTTTGTATATTTATGACATGTGCTTCATACAAGTTGTTTTTCTCATTTAACACACTACACGACACAACAAAAAATGACTAACTTACCGATCACGTACGGTTGTTTTAGATTTTAAGATTACAAAAACGACTAACTGCCATCTGACAGGTATAACACAATCAAGTTTACACTACAAACACATCTAGGTACAACGAACACAAACACCACACACATTTTAGGTACACAAATATCTACTATAAATACTATAAATCTACTACTGCGATGTTCTCTTCAAATCGAGCACTCGACACTAAAGAAGTCCGTATGTCACAGACGCAATAGGCCTATCTGTTAAAGGATAAGCTTTTTTTAGTGGAATTTTACGGAATTTGCTCGTTTAATAGTGATAGTTTGAAAAAAGGATTCATTTTTTAATTTGTTTTATTTTTTAACAAGTGATTAAGTGAAATTTCATCTGACCCAATTATTTCCTAGATCCTTTCTCGTGCTGGATGTGTTTGTATAAGATTGGAATAGATTAGATATGAACTTCTCCGGCGGAGTTTCAATGCAACCGAAAAAATTTGGACTACAATATTTAAAAAATAATAATATGTCCAAACACAAAGGTAGCCATCGACCAATTCGCGTTCAATGAGGTGAAATACTAAACCCGTACCCGACCGGCGATTCACCATCCTTTCCATCACGTTCCACTCCTGCACATTAAACCAATTGTATATCACCGGGGACCGTCTCGACTGCACCATGCATGGCTCTCACATGTAAGCATTCGTGTTTCCCTTTGCATTGACGGACCCCTTGGAGGAGGACAACAGCATTGATGCACCCGACGATGTATACTGAATTTGACGTCTTCTCTCAATCAAGGAGAGGTAAATAGTTAAAGTAACTTTAATCTGCCGACTAATATTGAAGCCTGTCCACGATGAAATTCGGACACCAAAATAAAAGAAGATAAAAATAATAGAAGATAAAAAAATACACATAATTCAACAAACCCGATTGTTTATTTCACAACAATAGAGTTATATCTACATAAGAAATGGTTGATTAAGATGTTAATTATTCCTTCTTCTCGTTTCTGTGGTATACCCGCCATCAGGTTCCTTACAGTATCCTCAGATACGTCCGCCGTGACGATGCTCCATTTTCTCTTGAAATCATCGGTACCATTTGCTTTGTTCTTAGTTTGGTGGATTGGCTGTGTTTGGAACGTACCTTATACCATTCTAGAGTCGTGGTTTCTGATAAACGGTAGCAAGCGCTTTTGCAGACATTCTTTCTCGTACACATCCTTATTGATAGTACCGGAAGAGACGAAACTTTTAAATTTTTGGCCACAACTACATATAGCCTGCCCAATCAAATACTTTTTCGGGAATTTGGACACCTTCTTTGTCCGAAAAGCTCGGAAACGGCGTTCCTTTGCATCTGCGGTTTAAAAAGCCAGACCCGGAAGCTGTTGAAAGCCTTCGAGTACGTTTATTCCAGTCGTCCATTATGATACAAAAAAATGTTTGCAAAAAATTGTGTAAACCATAGTAGCACACTTGTTGCTATTCGGTTGAGATAACATAACTATGGTTTGCTAAGTCATTATCAAGTTACTATAACTAATTATGACCGTAGTGTGCTACTTTTGCAGTTAAATTTTGGTTGAAAGCACGGTAGGGCACCTTATTCACATTGTACGCATTCAGTCCTTGCCTCTGCTTTACTGTTTGTACCTGTGATTTTAACTTTCCCTACTTTGCGAGCCACATTTCGCTATAGAAACATAGGAATTTTTCTCAATAATGACTACCACTTTCTTGTCCGTTTGTCGAAGGAATACTTTTCGATTTGTTCTACTTCCAACCTTCCGCTCCACAACCGAGCAAATCATTTGCAAATGAATTGCAAATACAAAACAGAAACACGGTACTTTTCGGTGGTTTTAATTTCTTGGCAAGATCGCGTACCGATAAATTCGGATTTGGCTCCCGTCCGTACAAAATGTGTTTGCGCACTTCCATTTCATTCGATGCTTTTTTACTGAATGTTTCAAGAATGTAAACATAAAGCTGTCAAATAAGTGAAAGCGATTTCGCGATCCGTGAAATAATTCAAAATCTACACTGAAGGAAAAGTGTCCAAAATTTAATGTAGACAGGTTTTACAGGGTGTCTGCAAATTATTCGTCGGCATGCCTCAACAAAACCAAGCGGATTGAACTAAGCATACCTACATGGTTTAACAGCTTGACCCATTGTCTTTATACGCAGTAAGTTTGGTACAGTTGTGCTTTCTAATTCATTCAAAATGAAGCCGAATGAGTTACGCGCAGGATTAATAGAACTTTTTCGAACAGGAAAAACTGTTTCAGTGATCGCAAAGATCCCGAATATGGCAAAATCTACAGTGGGTGACGCAATAAAACAATACCAACAGCTTGGAACGCTAGATGACCGCATAGTTAGAGGATAAAAGCGCACCGTTCAGACTCCACATATGCGCGAGATTATCCGGTGACGAAAAAAGCGAAATTCTTCGATTTCCATCCGAAAGTTGGCGAAATCTCTGAGAATTTTTCAATCTTCCGTGGGAGCCATAGTTTACGACTACGCTTCAGTCAAATAAACTGTGCAAGAAGTTGCAGTACTTGAATGACACCATGAAAGCAAACCGGTTGAGAAAAGCTAAGGTTTTCTGAACCGCTTATCCGAGGACCGCTACCGGTCAGTGCTGTTCACCGATGAAAAGGTTTCACAATCGAGCAGGATCACCAAAATTATTGGCAGTTCACATTATTGGCTGCCATAGTACCCCCCTCAATTACACCAGGAAGCTCAAGCGATGTCCAGAGGCAGTAATTTTGGTATGGGCGTCCTTGGATTCTTCCATCAGTTCGTTGTTGAACATGTACGCTGCTTTAGGACGGTCTATCGAAATTGTCTGCTTCTTACCATTCACGTTCAACTCCATGTATTTATCGTTCCGCTTCAACACTTCAAATGGACCCTTGTATGGAAGCTGTCAAGGGCGTTTGACGGTATCCACCCTTACGAATACGTATTTGGTGGTGTTAAGATCATTCGGCAGGAAAACATGATTTTTGTGGCGGTGTAAGGTATTTGCTGTCTTTATTTGCTGCATTACTTGGCGCGACGGCTTTACGAAATCTGAACGACAATCCTCAAGACAGGTGCATCAAAAACTCGCCGGGTACACGAGGCGTTTGGCCATATACCATATCGGCAACTGAACAATCGATATCTTCCTTGACGGTTGTGCACAATCCAGCATGATTGGGGTAGTCTATGTTACTCAATGTTTTGCGTCAACACACGTGATTACGGTTTAAGAGCGCAAGAATCTGTTCCCACCAGATATAAGAAGAGGACCAACTAAATTGATGTGCACATGCCTGAAGCGGCTGTTCGGATACTGGAATGCTTTTAATGGCACTGAAGTGTGTCGTTGAATCATCGATGGCTGACAATCGTCGCACGATTTAACAAAGCGTGCAATGTCACGATTCATGGCGAATCTTTCCGCAATTGACTTTCTCGTTGCTCGCACTCCAGGGTGTTAAATGCCGTGAAGTCTTCGTAGAATGTTACAGCGTTGGGTTTGAGGAACGTAGGGACGCACTCGATTTCAAGCGACGTATCGCAATAGATTTGTTGCGAAGAGTAGCCGGGTGTTACTAATTCTAGCTTCAACGAAAAATCACTACAGTTCAGGGTTATTCTTTGGTTTTTCTGGCAACTCATATAAATCGACCGTTGACGGGATCGGAATGGTATCGACCCGTGAAAACTCGGCTGCCACAAAATTGTTTTTTCCGCTAATATGTTGAATTGGCTTGGTGAAACTAGATATATATTCGAGATAACGTTCTTCGTGTGGCAGATGAGAAGACTTCGAGTTTAACGCGTAAGTTAGCGGTCAATGATCACTGTATATAACGAAATCACGGCCTTCCACGAGCTGACGAAAATATTTCTCTGCTAGTTTCATAGCGGTCAATTCGCGACCTAAAACCGAGTAACTACTTCTTTTTGAAAATCTGAGAACTTTTGTTTGTAAAAACCCCCACCGGTTTCAAGCGCCATCAACATATTGTTGGAGTACTGCCAGCCGCCGTGAAGAGTTCGGGTAATGCAGCAGTGTGGCATCGGCTAGGCTATGCTTGCTGTTTTTCAAAGGCTGCTTCAGCTGCTGAATTCCGTTGCAATTTACCCGTGTTTTTCGGTTTCTCGTGATGAAACGTTGAAGCTCTTGCTGCACATCCGCAACACTAGAGATGAACCGCTTATATCCATTCAGTAACGCGAGGAAGCGCCGTAATTTCTTAACGGTGTCAGATCGCTGGAAATCAAAACTGCTTTCACACGTTCAGGCTGTGTCCTGATGCCATCTTCGCTGATTCGATATCCGAGAAAACTTACTTCATCTTTTACGAAGTTACACTTTTCCCTAGTTAAGCACGAAGTCCATACCGCTGCAATCGCTGGAATACAATTCGCACATGTTCAAGGTGTTCCTCTACGGACGTTGATACGATGCAAATATCGGCGACGAATATCACAACGCAGTCTAGGTCTCCGATTACACGATGATGAATCGTTGAAACGACTGACTCGCGTTGCAAAGCCCAAACTGCATTCATGTAAATTCGAATAATCCGAAAAGGTTATTACTGCAGTTTTCGGAATGTCGCACTGTTCCACTGGGACGTTATTGTAGGCGCGGACTGAGTCTAGTGTTGTGAAAACTTTTTTCCGCGAAACTATTCAGCAGGTCGTGGATGTGGGGAACTGGATAACGGTCTGGAACAGTAACTCGATTCAAACTTCTGTAATCTCCTACAAAACGCGATTCCTTATTCTTCTTCTGAACGCAGTGTAGCGGGCTCTTTGACGGTCGACATATTCCCGAGCTCCATCATCATTTCAAATTCGTTCCTTGTAGCTCGCAGTTTATCTGGAGCCAGCCTCCGCACCTTGCATGCTACCGGTAGGCCTTTCATCTGAATGTGGTGGGTTACATCATGTTGCACGTCACAACGCATTGTTGGAGGCGTTGTTATTTCATTGGACCGTAAACAACGGTCTCCGGTAACCGTAAACAACAGAACTCCGGTAACTTGACAGCGACGGCTGCGGTCGCTGGAGCGGCTCGTTGTGGTTCTGGATTGGCCATATTTACGATCGCTTGTGACGTGCTTAGTTGTTTTCTCGATCGATATCACGTCGGGGTCACCACTGTGAGAACTCAACGGTGAATGTTCCGATAGACGGATGTGATACAACCAAATGAATATTAATAAACTCGTTTGGCACGATAGCTGAAGGTTTGGCACGATAGTAAAAGGATATCAGAATGTTATATGGTTGTTCTCTCTTTCGTAGGTAGTACTGATCGCTTACGAGGGCAGTGCTGCAAACTCATTCCGGCAAAACCACTTTGATCTACATCGAGAAGGGGTGAAAGTGAATCAAGCGGTGTATCAGAAGCTACTTACTGACACAAATGAATGGATTTTTCAACAAGACTGGACACCGGCTCATGAAGCAGAAAAATACTTCGAAGGACTTCGAATCCGATGGACTATTCGGTATGACCCATCTTGGAGTCAAGAGCCTGCAATACACCTTATAATTCACTAGAACATCTGGAATCGTCTCTTGTAAAGGTTTGGGAACAAATATCTGTCAAAGAACTCGCAGCCATCGTGGATAACTTCCCGAAACGTTTGAAGGCGTGCATCTCAGCTCGAGGTGGCTATTTTGAAATGAACAAACAAAATTAGAAATTTAAAAACATATTGCTAAAACAAACAAAACATATTGATCATTTAATGAATCTTTTAGAAAAAAACAATAAAAGATAGTTTTAACACCATTTTGTTGCACGGATAATTTTCGGACACACTGTAGAAGCAGGCAAAACGAAGAACCAAACAGGCTGCATCTGTGAAACTGAGGGGCTCAAAAGCTGTACGACAAACTGCGGACCAAACATTCGGGCTGTGTTATCATGGACAATGAAACCTACATAAAACTCGACAATGAAACCTACACAAACTCTTCCGGGACTACAGTTTTATACCTCGCTAAAGGAAAAGGATACTCCTGGATCAGTGAAAGCCATTTACACCGGAAAATTCGACAAGAAGGTTATGCTGTTGCAGACAATATGCGGATGTGGAAAAATATCTCGTCCATTCATTACGATTGACACAATGAATGGTAAAATCTACGCGAAGGAGTGTCTGCCAAAAATGTTGCTACTCTTGATCAAACAGCATAACAATCCTAAGGAGTGTATCGAAAATAAGCTATCCACAAACTTTCTTTCAAATTATGTTGAAAACCGATATTTTATTCATACAATAAATTGACCCGTTATTGTACGAGGTTAAACATGAACATAATTAAGACCGGATGAAATTTAAGTTATTCCTTCACGAATTTTCGAACTTTGGATCGAATGCTCTTCATCAAGTTCCGGACAAGTGTTGCATCGCAATTTTTGGACGCTTGAGCCCAAATTTTTTGAACTCCTGCATGTTTCCCAGCTGCCTTACCAGTCTTCTTGAAGACCCTCTTCACGATTGCCCAGTAACGTTCGATGGGTCGAAGCTGAGGGCAATTTGGTGGATTGATATTTTTCTCAACGAAATCTATACCCTTTTCTGCAAGCCAATTGAGAGTGGTTTTGGCATAGTGAGCCGACGCTAAATCCAGTCAAAACAGTGAAGGTGTACTAAAGGCAACATTCTCTTCTGGAGACACTCAGATCGATAGATTTCCGCATTTATTGTTCCGGTAGTGTGAAAAATTTTTGACTTCAAACCACAGGAACATATTGCTTGCCATACCAGTACCTTTCGACCGAATTTCTTCACTTGAATCGACCTGTCCGCATCGCTCACATCGTCCCCAACGAAGGCAGTAAAGTATTGTGGAACTGGAAGGGTTTTTGAGTCCTCCTTTACATAGGTCTCATCGTCCATAAAAACGCATGCATCCGGACGCTGCAAAAGACGCGAATGCAATTTCCGGGCCCTTGTTGCTTCTTCTGTTCTGCACTTTGTTTCGAGATTTTCTGCTTCTGGTAGGTCTTCAGGTGGTTTCGCTTCTTGATACGCTGGATCATTCCGACACTCGTTCCTGCTTTTTTGGGGCCAAATCACGTATTTACATTGATTTGTTCTTCATGATTAGAGATACCACTTTCTGCTCCAGTTTCGGTTTGGAAGAACTGGGTTTTCTGCCTCTCATCCAAAGAATAGTGTTCCCCAAACTTATTAATGATGGTCTTAACACTCGCATGATGAATTCCAAACCGCTTCGCCAATGTTCGCATAGTAATACCCTTCTCACTTAGCCATGTATCCAGAACCTTAATTTTCACTTCCTTTTCAATACGCGACATTTTGAAAACGTAGAATTTGAACCGCACAAACAAGTAAACAAAAGAAAACTGACAGTCAAACGCACAGCATGCAGTGTTCAGAGCATAAAAAACCATCACAAATACATGCGTACAACGCAAACGTATGTGGATAGCTTATATTCGACACACTCCTTACAATCTTTTGGCCTGATCTTGCTTCCTAACATAACTCTAATTGTGCACTAGAGTGCTACAAAAGGAATAATGTTGTAAGGAGATGAACCCACTAAACTGCTCAGAGGATCGCTCTATCGAAACTTTGTGGATTTTGAAGAAGGCGAAGCTGAGAAAACACTCGAAACCAGCGGATAGTGTTGAAAAATTTAAGAAAGATTGACCAAAAGTGGTGAAAATGATAGGAAAAAGAACTGAGCAGAAGCTTATGAGCAGTGTGAAGGGCAAAGTTAGAATTCACCTTACTCTACGAAAAATCAAGCAAACTGAAATGGAGATGGAAAGAAAACAGTGTTATTAACTATGCTTGAGAATGAAATAATCAAAAATCACAGTATGGTCTTTTCAGTTGACAAGAAAGTGTATTTATATTTTTCGGAACCGTCTGTATGAGTCGCGATGTTTATCTGATTGATTGAGAAGGACTTCGAAGGCGAAGAGAGTTTGCTAAGGTTGCTTTCATAGCTGATGTTATTGAGCAACGAATAAACAGTCCGGAAATATTAGAAAACGTAGTTTTTATGCTCCCTCGCTTTCTTAAAAATAGATTTTGTTTTTTTATTAGAATCAAAGAACGAACTCTGTCAAAAATGGTCTCTTAAATAGAATGATGTCCTGACTTTCAACACATATAGTGAAACGATTGATATCACAATGAATAAAAGTACACTTGTTAGGCTAACTGGACAGTAGTTAATTAAATTCTTAGATGTTAAGCAAAATGTAACGAGGTCTACGAAACGATTGATTACAAATGAAACAAATAAAGCAAAACAAAACAAACCCTCAATCAAATAAAAAATTGTCAATCGACGCATTACAGTTGTTGTAAAAGATTAACCCCCCTCAACCATTCACCCAAACCTATGCTTGCCACTCGCAATCCATCGAATCCCTGAGAGACCTTTCGACATCTGATAAATGCCTGCCATCAAACTTCTACGCTGTTGATTTCCCCGAGGATTGGTTGCAAATTTGTGGAACAGTGAAAAAAAAGCTCTGTTTACCATTGTTGCTTGTCTTTACTCAAGAAACCGGGGAGAAAAACAATCACTCCACTACCGTTGCCATAGCTATGGAATTTCAAAACCAAAGACTTCGACAGAAGCCGTAACGGGCGATGCTTCAAAGCATAACGCAGCCAGAGTAGGATGACATAACTTGTTTGAAAGGCTCTAATATTTCTTTCCCCCCCTTCCCGGCTAGGGGCGTTCTGTTCACACACAAACAAAGGAGCGCACAAAGTGGAAAATTACACACTCGTTGTGCTCTCGAGTCCCACGATTTCCGACGCTGGCTGACAAGAACGGCACGAGTTTTGTCTTATTACCGCTGAGTGTCATCATCATAGGAAATCGTTCCGAAGGCAACTGTGACTGCAGTTGGGAATGCCATCAGAGTGCAGCAGATCGCGATCCGTGTGCTGCTGATGGAATCTCCTCGTTCGTTGCTCTGGTACTTACAGGAACTAGCTAGCTATATGAAAACTCCGAGCAAACATTTTAAAAAGTACAACTTTGTTTGGTGAGCCTCCGAGTGATTGCTTGCGCGAAGAGGAATCCAAGGGCTCTTCACGGTCGGGGAAGAGTTTGAAATTTGATCCAAGGCGGGTGGAAAAGTGCACTTTCAGTGAATAGGTGCACCGTTTACAAGTCACGGTGGCACGTGGAAATGAAGACGTAACGATACAGCATGGATAACTTCAGGTGGAGAGAAATGTTAGCACTGACTGGTTCGGCTGTCACGGAGGAAAATTGATCCACAGAGAGATAGTGCAAATGGTGAAGGTTGCCATAAAAGCAAATGGCAGGTCCTTAGCAAATAAAACGGAATCCATTACCGTAATCCGATTTCCTGGAGCGACTTCAATTCCGGTCAGGAAATTTTTGCACTTAGCACGTGGGGAATATTTCGCTTTCTCTCGAATTGCTCCCAGTCAAGCAAGACTGGATTACACCAATGAACAAAGTACCTCATCACTCTGCACGAAAATGGAGACATTTTTCATTTTCCCAAGAGATTTACTAAATTACGAGGGTTTATCCTGGATTGAATCGTGCCTCTTTCCGATCCAACACCACTGCCGCCACCGCTCGGAATCCTCCAATCTTAAGCAGCTTAGCAGACATACATCCAGAGCATACGGGATTCCTCGCCAAAGCTTAGCCGCACGATGGCAGGTACTTGGATGGAGGAGGAGGAGGAGGATGGGTGCTCGTAATGAGCTATATCCTCTGCTTTTGGATAAGAGAGCGTGAAAATGAATCAACGGAAGCTGGTAGCGTTTTCGTTAGTCGGTGTGCTCTGGAGGTGCCCATAATTTGAGAAGAAATTATGACAGATGGGAAATTAATTCCACGTCGCATATCACCGGATGGCGCCAGCGTATGAAATAGGACATGTAGATTATTAATAACATTTATGATCCTTCTATTCTTGTCCAGAAAAGGTAGAATGCACTCAAAGAAAGCTATTACCAGGAGAAAAGCACTCGCTATTAATAGCTGAAACTGAATCCTTGGGGAAATCCAACAGCTCGTTACATGAAAATTACATTAAGTTGTTATTGTCCGGACATACGATGTCATGAAATCTGCGATTATTCTGCTTCGCAGAAAAGATAACACCATTATCAGGGCTTCCCTATGCACGGTCGCTCGCCTATCACTTTCCCAATGAGTCATTTTGTCCGTTTCTTTTTCCCTACACAGTCTACAGCGCAATTTCTCTTCCACTTCCGATAGTCATCCTTCAATCCAATCCAGCCAACCCTCCCATCCCCTAATGTGGGTCTGTGCTGGTGGTTCATTTCAGTAATGTGTAGCCAAACGCATAGAGACGAACCTCGATGAACCTAATTTAAATAGACAGGAAATTTGTCTTCTTCGTTGCTCGTTGCTCTTTCTTTGTCGGTCATTTTTTTAAGCACCAAATGAGATGATTGCGCAAAAAAGGAGTTTCAGCAAGACACAAATAGTTTCACTGTGTTTGGTTCCCGTTCCAAGTCAGCTGGATCCATTAGACAGTTGCTATTTTTTTTAAACGCTTAATGGTGCTTAGAACAATTTCAAAATAGCTCCCTTTTGGCATTGCAAAATTTGAACATAATAAGTTTGAAATGCCTTGAATGACTATAAGAAACACAACTTTTATGTCTGTATCATTCTATGCAAGAAGAATGCAGCAAGGGCGAGAATGTTGCAAGTCCGTACAGAGCGAACGAGGCGCGATATAGACAGGCGCGGAACAGACAAAACTCGGTCTTCCGGAGGAAGAAGCGCCAGCAGGAAGAACGAGATCGCGAAGAGATGGAAGAGCTGTACCGCGTTAAGGACGTACGGAAGTTCTACGAGAAGCTGAACCGCTCTCGCAAAGGCCATATGCCACAGGCCGACATGTGCAGAGATACTAACGGGGATATTCTCACGAACGAGCGTGAAGTGGTCGAAAGGTGGCGGCAGCATTACGACGAGCATCTAAATGGCGATGCGGCAGAGAACGAAGGTGGCATGGTACTGACCGCGGAAGCACGCGCGGAAGACGATAGATTCCCGGCACCAGATCTGCAGGAGATTAAGGAGGAGATCGGCCGGCTGAAAAACAACAAGGCCGCTGGCGTGAATCAACTGCCAAGTGAGCTTCTAAAATACGGTGGTGAAGCACTGGCGAGAGCGCTGACTGGGTCATTACCAAGATTTGGGAGGAAGAAGGTTTTACCGGAGGTGGATGGAAGGAGTCGTGTGTCCCATCTATAAAAGGGCGACAAGTTGGAGTGCGGCAACTACCGCGCGATCACATTGTTAAGCGCCGCCAGAGTACTCTCCCAAATTTTTTGCCGCCGTCTATCACCGATTGCAAGAGAGTTCGTTGGGCAATATCTAGGCAGGATTTATGGGCGAACGCGCAACTACGGACCAAGTGTTTGCCATCCGCCATAGTATTGCCAAAAATGCCGCGAATACAATGTGCTCCACATCACCTGTTTATCGATTTCAAATCAGCGTACGACAGAATTGATCGAGATCAGCTATGGCAGGTATGCACGAATACGGTTTTCCGGACAAACTGACAAGATTAGGTCAAGGCAACGATGGATCGAGTTATGTGCGTAGTACTGGGTTTCAGGGACATTCTCGAGTCCCTTTGAAACTCGCAGAGGGTTACGGACAGGGTGATGGTCTTTCGTGCTTGCTATTTCAACATCGCTTTGGAGGGTGTAATAAGAAGAGCGGGGATAGACACGAGTGGCACGATTTTCAGAAAGTCCGGCCAGTTACTTGGTTTCGCCGATGACATCGACATCATGGCACGGAATTTTGAGAAGGTGGCGAAATGTACACTCGACTGAAGGCTGAGACCAAACGGATCGGACTGGCCATTAACGTATCGAAGACAAAGTACATGCTAGGAAGAGGCTCTGGGAAGAAACGGCGAGTCTCCCAGCTCGAGTTTGTATCGACGGCGATGAAATCGAGGTGGTCAACGAATTCGTGTACTTGGGCTCACTGGTGACCGCCGATAACGACACCAGCAGAGAAATTCAGAGGCGTATTATGGCAGGAAACCGTGCTTATTTTGGACTCCGCAAACTCTCGGTCGAAAAAGTTCGCCATCGCACGAAATTAACCATCTACAAAACGCTGATTAGACCGGTAGTCCTCTATGGACATGAAGCGTGGACTATGCGCGCAGAGGACCAACGCGCCCTTGGAGTTTTCGAACGGAAGGTGTTGCGTACCATCTACGGCGGAGTGCAGATGGAAGACGGATCGTGGAGAAGGCGAATGAACCATGAGTTGCGTCAGCTGCTGGAGAACCTACAATCGTCCACCACGAAGATCGGGCGATTACGATGGGCCGGGCATGTCACCAGAATGTCGGATAACAACCCGGCAAAAATGGTTCTCGTCAATAATCCGACTGGAACACGACGAAGAGGTGCGCAGCGCGCAAGGTGGATCGACCAGGTGGAGGATGATCTGCGGACACTCCGCAGACTGCGCGGCTGGCGACAGCTGGCCATGGACCGAGAGTGCAATGGAGACGACTTCTGTGTACAGCATTAGAGACACACAGGCCCTTTATGAGAAACACTGATTGGTAAGTAAGGTATCATTCTATGCATGTATGTAAGGCATGTAACGTATCCAACATTCCTTCTAAGACCTTGTCATGTATGCAGCTCCACTAAGCCTTACCGTGTTAAATTTTGGACACTTTTCTTTCAGTGTTGATTTTTAATTATTTCAAGGATCGCTGAAACGTTTCACTTATATGGCAGCTGAAACTCTCCAATTTATTTCGTGGTACAGCATGTTTACATTCTTGTTACATTCAGTAAAATGGCGTCGAATCAAGTGGAAGTTTGCAAACGCATTTTGTACGAACGGCAGCAAAATCCGAATTAATCGGTACGCGATCTTGCCAAGAAACTAAAACTACCGAAAAAAACCTTTTTTGTGTTTGAGAAGTTATGACTTGCGAAAAAGTCTGACGTTTATGTTCGCCGTTCTGCGCCCCAAGAACTCGTCGGCGTGCAATAGCGTAACAATCGCCTTACCGAAAACGTTGGCAGGTTGGCAGTAACGTTTCAGTTCGGAGTTTTGATAATTCTAAAGGAAGTAAATTTTCACATGTAAATTATCAAGTGTGGAACGGTCATAAACTGGCCAAACATGATGCACACTGATTAGTATATAAATTATCAATCTTTCAAATCAAATCACATTCGCCATCAAATCAAATCGAACCTTATTTGATGCTAAACGCCAATTTGCCATCCATTGTTGGGTTTCACATCCAACTGTTATTTGAGTTCTTTCTAGGTTTTTCCTTACGATTGCCCAATATTTTTCAATTGGACGCAGCTCCGGCGAGTTTGGAGGGTTCTTTCTCCTTCGGTACGGTTTGCACACTATTGGCGATATACCGTAGAGCGGGGTGACTTCGACCGCCAAGTCCGATATTTATTCAATTTAAAATTGTCCTTCTCCAAGTGCCTGAATTTTTAAAGCTTTGAACCATATATATTCAGCATTTATTAGGGTATATAAATGCATTTTGTTTTTAGCATTTCTCTGTTTCCTTCGCTATAAAAAAATATTTTTAAAAAAATGCACCTTATGGTACTTTTTACCAAGTCCAACAACAATCATTTATTTAAGCAATAAAATGATTTAAAAAAAAATCGACAACCACATTTTTAGATGACTTAAACATTCGTCTCTCTAAGCTAATCGAAAAAATATTAATTTAGTATAGATAAGCAAATTAATAAAATATTTTGATTGAAAATTAAGAGCAAACGAATAAACGCGACAACCTTCTCGGAGTGTTGCACTACCTTCCAATCTGTCAAAGGGTTTGTTTTGTTTTGTTCTGTGTTTGAGAAAAAATGTGAAACATTTATTTCGACAATTTAATGGCATTGAGAAGTCCAAAATGCCGTGAAAGTACGTGAAAAAAGATGATGAAAGAGCTTATTTACAGTACAGTTCAGAATCGATGGATGCTGCGTTGGAGGCAGTACGAAAAAACGTGATTCACTGCGTGAAGCTGCTCGGACCTACAGAATTCCTTACAGCACCCTTCATGATACACTCAATGGACGGCACCCGCAGACGGTAGGTGGTCAGACAATCTTACCCGATGTCCAGGAAGCGGATCTCCGGGATACTATCAAAATTGTAGGTGAATGGCGATTCCTTTTGACTCCGACCAGTGCAAAGCTACTGGTGATAGGTTTTCTGGATAGTAACCCGATAAAAACGCGATTCCACAGCAACAATCCCGGTAAGGACTGGTTCACTTCTTTTATGAAGAGATCGTATACATTGACCACCCGTTGGTCAGAAAATATAAAGCGGAATAGAGCGAAGCTGAGTCACACCGTTGTGAATGAATATTTCGACAACTTGGCGGAAACGATTCAAGATGTTCCTCCAGAGAACATTATAAATTTTGACGAGACAAACTTTACCGATGATCCCGAATCCAAGAAGGTGATTGTAAGAAAGGGACAAAAGTACCGAATTAAAAACGACATGGGTGAGGTATTTTTGTTTGTCTAATATTATGGTGAACTACTGAAAAATAGCAATGGATGGGTCGCTCATAAATTATGTCATGCTTTCAATGGAAGGGAGCTTTGGGAATTGTAATAATCTGTACACAAAATTTAAGGTCCACTAAAAAAACATGACAAAGGGGGAGGGTTTTGAAAATGGTCCTTTTTTTTGCGTGACATAATTAATGAACGTTCCCTTTGGAGAATGCTCCACCCCTGTGCTATTCGGGAGACATCTGCATCAAACGGTTTGCATAAAAATTTGGTGTTTTTATATTCATTTAAGCACTTCAAATGGATAAAATTTATTTTGATCGAAGTCACCTCATTATTGAAAATTAGCCGCGGAAATTAAACATTTTTTTAAAAGTTCATCTGATATAATAAAGTTTTAAAATTTCTGTGTAGTGTTATACTACAGATACCAGTACTGGTTTTGAAGATGTAAAACAAAATTTTAAAGATAATTATCATAAAAAATTTCAAAAATAGTTCAAAAAGTGATCGAAGTCACCTCGTTTTACGGTACCATTCCTAAGCCAAGAGGGGTCTGGCCAAAACAGCACTATGTTTCTTCAAGAAAGTCAATAATCATTTTTGCAAGGATTCCTTGACATAAATATCTTGGTTTATAATGCCAGTTGTCACGAAACTTTCACCTTTTAACCCACGGGTTTAAATCACCTGACAAACAAATTATTTTTCAGGAACTTTGACATTTTTTTCTGCTAAAACTGCTTAAACTTTTTACCATTACGACGCAATCAAATTTGGTCATCAAACTCGTGTACAACATACAAGCTCTTTCATTGGCTCTTGTGTTTTGCTTATCATCTCGATTTGGTGTCACTGTAACCTTATATGTTGACAGTCCGGCTCGTTTCTTTGCTCTTTGCACTGTTGTGTAGGACTTTTCCAATTTGTTTCCGATATCTCTGATGGAAAGGTTCGGATTGCGTTTAAAAATGCTGGCCGCTATTCTTCCGGTCACTGCCACTTCCTGGTTTCGGTTTTCTCTTGATTCTGGCGTCCTGGCAGTCGTCAGACGTTCTCCGAACACTTTTACAACATTATTTATGGTTGATCTGGCAATATTAAGTAAGAATGTTAAGTGATTTTGCTTTTGCGCGTCCAAAATTTTGATACGTATATATATTGTTCTCTCTGCGACGCCATTTTGGCAACTGAATAGAAAATGACAAAAACAAAATAGAGTCAACATTTCGTACGCATTTTAAACGCATTATTAAAAAAAAATACGTCATATTTGAGTCGACCAAGTTTTGACCGTTCCATCCTTAAGACTGATGCTATTTTTTAAACGATCCACTGCGATCAGTAATTTGATCTATTGTATATCCCGTATCCTTTGTTTAGTGTATGTCGAGTTACTTCATCACTATTGAGAAATTATGAAGTATTCGGTGTTGTTACAGTTGTCATTGTTTGTTTTGTTGGCAATGAATCAAGTTTTATTGAAAATTTCCGCTATTTAATTCATTTGTGAGTGACAGCACTCTTCAAAGGCGTGCCCCTTTTTAGTCAAAACCGGAATCAATGCAAACAAAACAAATTATGACTCCGATACTAACCATCAGAACCTTAAAGGGCGAACACGAAATTATTGCGACACCGAAAATGTCATGCCAATTTTCTTATAATGTTAAGAATCAAACCAAAATTTTAGGGTAGTTTTATACATACATTTACTTCAAAAATCAAAAGAAAAGTTAATCGATGAAGCCTTGAGTGTTAAATTTAACGCATTTTCGCTTGATGCCCTCCATCAAAGTCTTTACAGTGTCATCCGGTACCAGTTTCTCAGTTTTTTTTCCATTTTCTTAACATGTCCTTCTCGTCTTTGACTGTCTTCTTGCTCTTCCGAAGTTCCCGCTTCATAATTGCTCTGGACAGTTTGGCGGATTCATGTCCTTTGGAACAAAATGGACAGAATTGGCCTCATACCACTCCAGGACACTTTTAGAACAGTGGCATGATGCCAAATCTGGCCAAAATAGCGGAGCTTCGTCGTGCTGCTGCAAGAACGGCAAAAGGCGCTTCTCGAGGCACTCAGATTTGTAGATCTCGCCATTTACTGTGCCCTTTGTCACGAAAGGCTCACTGCCTCAGTCCGCAAGAGCAGATGGCCTGCCAAATGAGATTTGGAGGCGAACTTTGACATTTTTTTCTTAAATTTGTCGTCCACATAGAACTTGCTCTTGCCGGTGAAAAACTCCAACCCCGGAATTTGCTTAAAATCGGCTTTTATATACGTTTCGTCGTCCATCACACAGCAGGCATATTTTGTCAGCATCTTCTCGTAGAGCTTCCGTGCCCGAGTTTTAGCCGTCGATTGTTGCCGTTCATCGCGGTTTGGGAAGTTCTGTACCTTGTATGTATGCAGTCCAGCTCTCTTCTTTGCATTCTGGACGTAGCTCTGCGACATGCCGATCTTTTTAGCCAAATCACGGCTTGAGACGTTGGGATTTGCTTTAATCATCCGCTTCACCTTTCCATCCGTCTTTTTGCTCTCCGGTCCCGGTTTTCTTCCAGCTCCTTTGCAGTGGTCCAACGTCAACCGCTCCTGAAACCGCTTCAACACTCTGGAGACGGTTGAATGGTGAATGTTCAACATTTTTCCCAACTGCCGGTGCGACAGGTCAGGAAATTCCAGGTGTTTGGAAAAATTTTGTTCTCTCGACTCGCGTTGGTTCACCTCCATTTTCGTTGAATCGAAAAACACGACTTCGACTTTGACAGCATGTAAACAATACACACCAATGAGATAGTGTGCAAAATTTGGTTGATTTTTACCCAATGGTAAAAAAGTTATGCCCTGTTGAATGTGTCGCAATAATTTCGTGTTCGCCCTTTAGTCACAACCAACTCAAACTATAGAACATCAAATAGAAAATGAGAATTCACATGAATGAAGACTAACTATGTTTACATTCCATGCTCATCCTTGGTGGTGCAGTCCGAGTATTGTCACTTTTCACATGACATAAAATGTAATAAGGACTATTATACGTTCCTTTGACTACAAAAACAAATATTCTCTCTAGTAAGAATTAATTCGGAATAGGATTCGGTGGTAGATCTGATACCCCGTAACGCACCATGTAAAGGTGATCTACCAGCGTTACGGGTCTTGCAAATTACCATTACGCGGGAAAGGCTTCCTAAAATAGGGCAGATGTCTGAGCAGTTGGATGCGATTGTTGACTTTACGTCATCACTTGAAACTCAGCCTCCTTAGACTATACATGACAGTGCAGGCTGCAGGCAAGGAGAGGGAAGAGCTGGAAGCGAAGCTCTTAGCCGAACAAAGTACCAAAGTGGTGGCACGGCTAGCAGCCTCGGAAAGGGCGAGGGAAATAGCCACAAAGCACACACAGACGTAAGAGTCCGTCTCCGTGGGAGACTCCGCCCCATCTACCATGGGGGTAGGGACCTCCATGCGGGCCAGCCCGGGCGAAGTTGCATCCGGGGCTTCTAAGAAGCGGATAGGGGCTAACGCCCCTGTCGGACCGAAAACCTACGTGAACGTGGTGGCGGGGTCAGAGGGTCAATCTTCGCGATCAGTTCCAGCCGGCCGCAAAGAGAGAGGCTCCGGCACCAAGCCCACCGCTAAAGCTGTTTCAAGCGCCGAAGGGGCCCTCATCGTAAAGTCCGACGCAATGAAGTACTCCGAGGACTTGCAAGCGATGCGCGGGGACGTTAAACTGGTAAGCATAGGCGCCGATGTGCTAAGAAGGGGTTCAAATTTCTATCAGAATATGCTGCTTACCGGAGAAATAGTTACACATTTTTAGTTGCCTGCATAGTTCTCATGCTTGGTTGAAATTTATATTTCATTTGTATGAGCGTTATGCAGAAATTTGTGTTTCGTTTGAATGGGAGCCGCCCCTTTCCAGACGAGACAGAATTTTCAAACCATCATAAGAACCTTCTCTAATCTCAAAAACCAAAAAAAGTCATGAGAGTATCTGTGTTTCATTTGTAAGAGACAACACCCCCTCCCCCCATACAGGAGCGAAGAGGAGTCTTGAACCACAGTAGAAAAATTTCATGCTTCCAAACTCCTTACAAGCCAGGTTTGATTCCATTTGCTTTATTAATTCTCGTGTTATGCAGAAATTAAAGTATCATTTGTTTAAGAGCCCCTTCTTTTCTTGAGAGAGGCGGGATCTCAAACCACCATAGAAACATTGCTTGTCTTCAGAAAACCCCACATGCCAATTTTGGTTCCATTTGCTTGATTAGTTCTCGAGTTCTGCAGAAACTTGTGTTTCATTGGAATGGGAGCCCCCTTTTTCAGAGATGGTATCATAAAAATCTTTATCGGCTCCAAAAATCCCTCCATACAAAATTTCATGCTGATCGGTTCAGTATTTTTCAAGTCTATACCGTGAAAGTTAATTTTAGTTTATATTACAAAATCAAAGGTAATACTCATAAATCCGTTCTTTGTTTTCTGCAACGAAATCGATTTGTACTTTTTATGAAGATACATTCGTATTCAATGGCACACGCAACTGTCAAAAGCACGAAGCTTTTGTTGACACAGAAAGAGCATTCGTGCATTGTACGAAAACAAGAGCTATGAATATTTGGTCACAAATTAAAAAGAAACGTCTCTCTGGTACACAGAAAAAAGTCTTGTAGCAAAAACTACCATATTACCCGACTACGCCTATCTTTAAAACTACCATGAATTTTCAGTCAAATTTACTACGTTTATGGTGAAACCATCAACGTTTGTGGTATATTTGACAGACCTCATATTGATATCAACCGCACCATGGTTCATCTAATCTCAGGCATGGTAAAATCAAACGCATTTATAGTCAGGTGAAAATTATTGGTGTTTGCGCTCAATTTAACCCTCGAAATGGTAGTTTCTACTACGATTTTTTTTGAGTGTAGTTAAATGAAGGACTGACAGGTCTACTATATCGCCTCGATATGTAATTGAAAAAAAAAACCGTAACCACGTGGATTTGTCCAGTGTTTTTGTTTTTAATGTTTCTGATATGGGTTTTTAGAAAATTGCTGAAACTGAATCGGTGGTTGATCACGGTAGGCCATGCTGACTCGTGAGAAGATACTTGATTAATGAACATGAAGTTATAACTCCCAACAGCGGTTTAATTTTTATTTTGGAATAGATAAATTCTTCCCACCCATCCCAGCAGCAACAGCATTTTGCATGAGTGCGATAAAAGAGAAGCAGCGATTGGCTGGTCTTCACGAAATACATTTTGTGCATAAAGGGTGATACGGTCAAAATTTGGTCAAGGGAAAACGCGTGTAAATCGGTGAAATCGTTTATTTAAAAAATCAAATTAAATTTCTTTTTCAAGTTCAATTAGTATAAAATTCAGGAAAAATATTCAGTTAGGCTTCCGCTTTTCCAAATCCGAATTGCCGGGCCTTACGCTTGACCCCTGCCATCAGATTTTGTACAGCCACCTTGTCCACCTTCTTCGCCGCAGAAAGCCAGTTTGCCTTGAACTGCTGCTCGTCCTTAGCAGTTTTTTTGGTCTTCTTTAGGTTCCGCTTGACAATAGCCCAGTATTTCTCAATTGGGCGGAGCTCTGGCGTGTTGGGAGGGTTCTTGTCGCCAGGAACCACCTGCACGTTGTTGGCGGCGTACCACTCCATGGCCTTTTTACCGTAATGTCAAGATGCCAAATCCGGCCAAAACAGTACGGAACAACCGTGTTTCTTCAGGAAAGGCAGCAGACGTTTATTCAAACACTCTTTCACGTAAATTTCTTGGTTGACAGTCCCGGAAGCTATGAGAATGCTGCTTTTCAAGCCACAGGTACAGATGGCTTGCCAAACCAGATATTTCTTTGCGAACTTTGACAGTTTCGTGTGCTTGAAAATATCTGCTACCTTTCCCCTTCCTTTTGCCGTATAAAACTCCTGTCCGGGAAGCTGCTTGTAGTCGGCTTTGACGTAGGTTTCGTCGTCCATTACCACGCAGTCAAACTTCGTCAGCATCGTCGTCCGGGATCGCGCTTTGGCCGTCGTATTTTGTTTATCATCGCGATTTGGAGTCACTACCTTCTTGTAAGTCGATAGTCCGGCTCGTTTTTTGGCTCGATGCACGGTTGTAGACGATACACCCAGCTTATTTGCGGCATCTCGGAGAGATAGGTTAGGGTTTCGCTTGAAACTACCGGCAACTCTCTTTGTCGCCTCAGCGGCTTCCGGTTTTCGATTTCCCCCCGATCCAGACTTCCTGGCTGTCGACAAACGTTCCCCAAACACTTTAATTACATTTGTAACGGTTGATTTGGCAACTTTTAGCGATTTTGCCAACTTTGCGTGCGAGTAGCTCGGATTTTCGCGATGCGCGAGCAAAATTTTGATACGCTGCTCTTCTTGCTTGGACGGCATTTTGACAACTGAAGAGTGAATTCCAAAATCAAAATAGGAGCAACATTCTACACACACACACACCTTCAAAATGAGGGGTGTTCAGGTTTTTTAAATGCAAAATTGAAAGAAATACGTCAAGTTGATATTGACCAAATTTTGACCGTATCGCCCTTAATACAAAAGGGTGTAATGATAGCATTCCTTCAGATAAAAAGCAATATGAATGTTTCATACCATATACGAGACATTTGTTCTATGTACAAAATGCATGTTTACGAAACGCATGAAAGCTACTTTACGTAAGTAAATTGTCAATGTAAAGTTAAGACAGATGGACAGAAATTAATTTTAATATATATAGATGCAAAGAAACTATAGATTGGAGATTGATTAAGTCATTCTCTTAAAAAACCTTCTTAAATTACATAAATTTTCAGAAAATTCCTGCTTAATTTATCGAATATTTTTTCACTAATTTTGTTTTTGTTGTTGCAAACTAGCATAATTTCCTAGGCGCATTGATTTTCGTCGCTTATTTACCATAAAATCAAAAGTGCATACGATTTGGAGTATGCCATTTGTTTTGGATATTTTGCTATCAAACAAAATTTCCCGCAACAATAGAACTTTTTTCTCAGATATTATTCACTGCTAAATAATTCAGAAGAGCCGACAATCGAACAACGCTGAACAACAAAAACCAACCACGATATCACAGTGAAGTTTGACAGCTGTGGCCATTTGGCCGAATGCTGGTTTTCAGGGCAGCCAAAAGGTTTTATGGAGGTCCTCAAGTGGTCATAACATTTTTCACTAGAAAACTTTTATGGTCTTGTAAAGGTGTTATTAATTTGTTTTCACAACCGTCTATAAAATGGGACACTTTGAGCGAATTTCGGCTGTAAAGAAGCATAGAGAAGGTGTTGGTGGACAAAACAGTTTTGAATGTAGTTTTATCAACAAAGCCGGGAGGAGTGTCATACGGCTGGAATAAAACTAAAATTGTTACTTGGGCGATAACGCTCACTCGGCGTAGGAGTAGTTCGGATTTTTGTGCTGCGTGAACCCAAATTTCGATGCATTGTTGCTCTTGTTTCGACGCAATTTGAACACCTCAAGACCAAATGATAGAGAACGATGCTTTCTGTTTCGTAACATACTTTCAAAAGAGCTAAAAATGCTTTCTCATGGCTTTGGGAATTCCAAAAGTTGACGAAAATAATCCGTTAGTTGTATCAAGGACCCAATGCAAAGTTTGCTTTGAAAGAATATCAGAATAGATGCATCATTCTGCGCGTGCACTTCTACAAAACGAGGGATGTTCTGATTTTCAATTGCTCGATTAAAATATCTTATTCATGCTTAAATCCACGAAACTTAGATCTACAGCTAATACAACTTGTTATTCCAGGTTGATGAATCTTCACACACACACAAACGCACGCACATTCATCTGGTCTCTTGGAAGTCGCATTTAAGAGCATTTGACTCATAGATAAAAGAAAACAAAATTCATAATCTTCGTTTTGACAGCAGTGCATGATTAAAAGCACTTGATCTATTTGACAGTGACACGATTGAAATGAAATGCGATTTTTAATGCATAAAGATGTTCACTTTGCATGAGGTTGATCCGTTTGATGTTGCTCTTCCGTTTTGTGCTGACAGCAAGAAAATGTATACAAAGTGAATACATCTAGAAGGCGGATTTGATTTCCTGCATGCCGTCAAATATGGTGTGCATCTGAGCTGCATGAATTCTTTTCCAGAGCTTGAATGCATCTGGGATGTTGTTAGGGATTGTTTGCGTATAATGGACCCTGTGCGTATTATGGACACCCTGTCACATTTTTGCAATTATTTCGTTATTATCGTATTTAACCTAAGCATTGTCAGTTAAAACACATAGTATCAACACTAAAACAAAGGTTAGAATATGATTCCTCACAAATTTCACACATAAAACATCATTATTAATTATTTTTACCTGAGCACTGAATGGTACAGTGATTTGTAAGAATTTTCGTTACAGGAGAGAAAAAAGGAAACTGATTATGTAAATAAATTGTAGATAATAAAAAGGCATTTTCATCACGTTAATACTTAGTACTTATATTGAATTTTAATATGCAGATATAAAAACATTGAAAAATTGTAAAAAAATGTATAAACTTTGAGGGTCCATTATACGACTGATTGGAAGTGCTTTGTTGCCTATTTCCAACCCCTCATTTCTTTTTGAAAGCAAACTGAACTTATTTTGTGCTCACCGTCTAAAGTGGAAGTTGTTAATCAAAATGGGATAGTTCCAATACAAAGTGCTCAGATTGGATGAATTTGGTGGCATTTTGGAGTTGGCAATTAGGGCCAGCACTCGCTTTCGACCCATTTGTACAAACCTTACAAGTTTTGTATTATAGGTCGAAGACTGGAACAAAATTCATGTAGGTGCTTTTGCATTTATAGAGGCTTTTAGTCATTGCCAAGTACGCCTCTTTTATAATAGTTGTGTAGAAACGTATTTCATAAGGAATGAGGAATATTCAAGAAGGGAAGGTTCATTAATTATGTCACGCAGTAGGAGGGGAGGGGGGATTTGAGAAAACGTGACGATCCATACAAAAAAATTTGAAGGTCCATACAAAAAACGTGACAAGGGGGGGAGGGGGGTTCATAAAAAGTCAATTTTTGCGTGACGTAATTAATGAACGTTCCCGAATTGAAAATAGTGTATATGGATAATCTGGATGATCTCTCCCAGCCGCATCGTGAAGGTTCGTATGCAGCATAATCTAATGAAGTAATCAATCTGAGGAAATAAACAAAATCTGAGGAAAAACGAGCTGAACGCATGAAGAACGCAGAACTGAAGAAGTTGTCTACGATCACAAAATTAGAGGAAAAATTGTCACGTTTGAAGAACAATAGCCAGACCGGCGGTGTTTTGAAGAATTGTTGAATTTTCAAATATGACTAAATGTTCATGGTTGACCTTACATGCTTGAATAATGAAATAATAAATAATTTGTTATACACATTTCAATTTTTTTTACAGAAATCTGTACAGTTTTACCGAATTCCAACAGCTGAACGTTCGGCAACCGATTTTACGGATTTCGGTGAAATTTTACAGATATCTGTAATAAAACTACCGGATTTCGGTTAAAATTTTACCGAAATCCGTAAAATCGGATAACCAAACGTTCAGCTGTTGAGAATTCGGTAAAATTTTACAGATTTCTGTAAAATAATCTGAGTGTGTATGTCTGTTTTGTATTCCACATTCCATATTCCAAAAAGTTGTATACGCGTGCATGTTACAACTTATTCAACTAGGATAAATGTACCGAATTTAACCAACTTTGTTCATATCCGTGGAAAGTGCCACATAAGACTAATTTGTTCACACATAAACAGAGCCCACTGAGAAACACATATTTGACAAATGAAAAGTGGTGTTGTGTATACATAGAAAGTATGAGTGGTTAAAAAGAGCTATCATTTGTTGATCACATTGCAAAAAATTATGTGTCGGACACAAATATATTATCATTACTTTTCTATCAGTGTACGGAAACGAATATATTCTGGTCGTGTATGTATTTTGTTCACTTTGCTGTAAAATACACTATATACGGTGTTCGGTTCCTTAGTACCAATATATTCAGCGGCGATAGGGGATGATATTTGAGGAAAAAAAAAAAGTTATACGCATATGGAGAAAGCTCATAGTTTACGGAGTTATTGAACTTTTATTTTTTGGTACGTGTTAGTCTTAAATTGGCTGTAACTCAATATGATATTTATCAAGATAACATTTCCTTCATTCGAAAGCTAAGAAAGTTTTTTACTTAATATTTTCATTTAAATGTTGAGTGGTTGTAATTTAGTGTCTTAGGGATAAAAATGTTTTAAACTTCTAATTTTTTAAGGATTTTTTTCATGTTTTTAGAAAAAAAACAGCAGTGGTTGAAAGAACAAAAATATGGCTTTAAACGTGTTCTACATCTCTCTCTTTGACACAAACTTTCTATCTTGCTTAGTTTTTTTTTAATTTGAATGCAACATGTTATGCCTGCATTCAACCTAACCGTGGTAATGTCACAGAGAACAGACATCCAGGCTCGAACATGTTTTTCCCTATTTACTTTTAAAAGCAAACCGTTGGAAAAACAATGCCGCCTAGTCTAGGTTTCACCAAACTAAAATTGACAGGCTATCAAATCTCGAGGTGAGCAAGTGGCGCCATCAACATACGATTCACCAAAACTAACCGAAACGAGCTGTAATTTTAAAATGGCAGTTCGAGAAATTTACACACGGTGGGCACTCCAGCTTGGATGTCGGTTCTCTGTGGTAATGTCTGCGCAGCACACATGATTACCGCGCTGCTTGGTGTCCAAGGAAAAGAATATAATAGCTCAAATGTTTTCAAAACAGTACCACACGGCTTCCGGAAAACAACTACGTTTTATTCCAGAAGAGTTAGCAGATAGTCATCTCTGCTACGGTTACGCCAATTGTTTGGCATCGGCAGTCCAAATAGAATCTTGCTAAATAACATAATTTCGAGTTACAGCCAATTTGAGACTACCATGTACCAAAAAAATAAAAGTTCAACAACTCCGTAAAATATGAGATTTGACGATCTGCGTAGAACAATTTTTTCTTCAAATATCATCCCCTATCGTCCCTGAAAATATGAGGAACTGCATCTCAGATTGTAATAGTTTTATTTGATACCTAAATTGTAGCTAGATAGATTTCAACACAGGTGTTGTTACACATCGGATGCGTTTAGAATGTTTTTTTATATTTGAAGGTGGTTATAATATATACAAGTCCAAAATATATGCGTTACCCTATTTGTCTACGAGATAACAAATTGGCTTAGCAGCGTCAGATCAATCATTTTAATCAAATTAGTTGATATGCGTATTTTGGACCCGGGTCTATAATCCGCATTATAGACCCGGGTCCAAAATAAGCAAATGGGTCCAAAAAAGGCACATTATGATCAGTGCAAATTATCGATGTTTACCAGGAAAACCTAGCCTCAAAAATAGAGTTTACTATAATTTTGTGTAAATGACTAGTTATTTTCATCATATGTAGGATTGTTATACAAATAGTTAATAAAATTCTAATGGAATACATCGAAAATTCTCAAAGCTTCTACTAAGGGGTCCATTATTAGCATATAAACCCTATTTTCATTTTTCAAATAAGCGATACAAAATATCATCATTTGTGCTTCTGCCTCATATTTTTTAACGATATTGTCAGCTTAGAGATTGATTTGTTTTTAATAGTGCCATTGGATTCTGTTGGTTAATTACTCTTGCATCTATGGTACTAAATTGAGAGCTGGCACTTTAGCTTTAAAGCCGTAAATTTTTCAATCCTCGGACAACTTCTCGTTGACAACCGAAGAATGTAGAATGTAGTCATGCTAAGCATCAAGTTCAGCAATGCCAAGAGTAATCAATGTCTACTGAACCGGACAAGCATGTAGTGGAAAAAACTTCCTGAGGCATTCCAATGCCGCACAATAGGGATCAATTTCTCGAGTCCCTTCGGATCAAGCTTTGAAATGCATGACCAGTTCTTTATGTGACCAGTTTTGTTTCCAGCAGATTCAGTCATCCTACGATAATTTCATGTTCCATTAGAACGAAATTGATTAATGAACCCTGTACGAAGAGAATTCTTCATTAGATAGCAATGTACTTACAATTATCTCCATAAATAACCACCTCGTTGTTTACACCGGCCCGGTGGACAGCACTAGGTAATAATGTAACATTATCGACATGGTCTTAGAAAACGCCATTGGTTCCAGTTGCCTTTTCAGTGCCCTACTGGGGCAAGAGCATTGGGAGATTTATGGAACGACCTTTCAAACAGGGGAAATTAATTGCACTTTGATACAGCTCGAGCATCGTGTTCTCACCTTTCAACGAATTTCCACTTCCGACGGACGATAGTCTACACAATGTTGTTCCGGTGCTGTGGGAATTGCTTCTAGCAGCAATAACAAGCCGGAAAGATTCGAAGTATTTCGCCTGCTTGAAGTGGTAGAAGACCGGTTTCCTTTTTCGAACAAAGGTCTGGTCAGGTGTAGGTTGTCGATGCATGGGGAGCATACCCAATTTATGTCTTTATTTGAACTCGACGAACATGGTTTTGACAGGGCGCTTTTGGTTTTATTGGTTAGCAATTGGATGCCAGCATGATATTTTGCAGTGAAGGGAGCGTTTCATGGAGACGCGTGGTTTGTTACTCCGCTGCCAATTTTGCAGCTAAAGCCTGTCTACGTTAAATTACGGACACCAATTTACATTTAACTCAACTAAACCGATTTTTTATTGCACAATGATAGAGTTATATCAACACACTACCAAAATGTCATGTAAATTTTTGTTCCCTGAGACCGACACATGCAAGCGTCCTTTTTCACATAAGAATGAGTTGAAAGAGATGAAAAAATAAATCCAATCAAACCCATTTTTCATAGAATTTAGACATAATTTTACACGAAATCTTTGTTTACTTTCCCGGACTTTTTACAAACATCAATTACGTCTCGTGTAAAATTCATAATTTCTAAGTGTGTACAACAGAAACAGTTGATTAAGGTTTTAATCCTTCTTTCTGTAAGATTCTCGAACTTTTTGTGGTACACCCGCCATCAGGTTCCGAACTGTATCCTCAGATACGCCCGCCGTTGAGATTCTCCATCTTCTCTTGAAATCATCGGTACCATTTGCTTTATTCTTAGTTTCGAAGAGTTTCTGCCAAACTTAAGCCCAGTATTTCTCTATTGGGCGAAGTTCTGGACAGTTTGGTGGATTGGCTTTTTTTGGCACGTATTTGACCTCTTATACCATATCCATTCCAGGACGGATTTTACATAGTGATAAGAGGCCAAACCAGGCCAAAACAAAGCTGGAGAGTCGTGGCTTTTGATAAACGGTAGCAATCGCTTTTGCAGACATTCTTTTTTGTACATATCCTTATTGACAGTGCCGGTAGAGACGAAACTTTTAAATAATTGACCACAACTACCTATGGCCTGCCAAATCATAAACATCGACGGGAATTTGTCCGGAAATACTCGTCAACGGCGTTGCAGTATAAAAAACCAGACCCGGAAGCTGTTTAACTCTTCAAGTATGTTTCGTCGTCCATGGAACAAGAAAATGTTTGCAAAATATTGGTGTAGCACTCCTAAGCACGACTTTTTGCCCTAAAATTTTGGCTTTTCATCACGGTTGGGCACCCTTTTAAACTTTGTACGCCCTCAGTTCTTGCTTCTGCTTCACTTTTTGTACGTATGATTTTGACCACCCAACTTTGCGAGCCATCGAATAAAATTAAAATCGAATTTGGTGCCGTACGTACAAAATGCGTTTGCGCCCTTCCACTCGATTTGACGCCATTTTACTGAATGTAACAAGAATGAAACACGAAATAAAGTGGAGAGTTTCAGCTGTCACATAATTCAAGATCTAGACTGAAATAAAAGTGTCCGAAATTTAACGTGGATAGGCATTACTTCGGAAGATGTGTTGGAGTTCAAGCTTAGATCTTTGCTAGATTTGGTAAATCCTTAGAAAAGTTTCAAGATTGAAAACCGAGACCCATTTTCAAAGATGGCAATCGGAGACAAGGTATAGTATAAAAAATATTGAAATGACACACAGGAGGCAAATGAGGGTGCCAGCGAAAACTGAACGGTGCTAAGAGGTGTTCAAAACGAGAGCTGGTGAATTCGACGAAGGTGGAAATCCTACCCTTCTCGATTTGCTTTTTGAGATGCCATCACCTTCTAGAAGCGAAGTTCACCCAGTCGCACTACGTTCATTACAAATGCATAGCTTAGTTACGGCTAATCAAAATGATCGTCCCATCCCAAGTTACAATTTTTGTTTTATAAGGGTTCTGAAGAGCATGAATTAGACTTCAAGAATGCTATGAAACCATGATAAAACCAGCAATGTTCCATGGAATGGCAAGTCGACCAAATAGAACAAAAATGAACAAATTAGAAAACAATTTTGTATACTTGAAGTTCTTTTTCAATTTCAATTGAATTCAATTGAAATTGGATCCACGAAGACGGTGTCATGATGCCAGAAATCGATACTCGAATCCATTCACGAATCTGAAATGGGGGCTTTGGCCTCCTGAAGAGTACCTGCAACCGCCAGCTGCCAATGCAAGATTGGCCCATCATTGCTCTGTACAATTCTGAGGCTGTCAAGCGAATGAAGCAAATTCTAAAGGTGTTCTCCTTATATGTCGTTCTCTGCTGCATATGAGACGTTCCTTACTTAAATTTGTAGTCTGTGATAGGGGATTGTTGTGCAGTTAGTAAATTTACTCTAAAATATCGGAATTATAAGACACCACCTTTTTTTTCAATAGTTGAATGTTGACAATCAATAGTTTTAAATATTTCAACCAAAGCGTAGAAAATGTCTCTATCGATATGAACAAACATTTTGGAACTCGATTGTTTAATGACTTAGTTATAAGCGTTCAAAACCAAAATACTTTTCGTGACGCTCCAAGTTTTCGGAAGTCGAGCGTGTACGCAGTATTTTATTTTGTTACGTTCTAACACACACACACACACACACACACACAAACACACCACGTATTTACACTTATGTGCCGTAACCAAAGAATGAGCATAAAATATGGCAGACAAAATCTTTTCCGTTTCTTTAGCACACACAAAAACTTTCACTTCACCGCAACTCTAAGTTCTTTACATGTTCAGCACTCAGGCTCTTTGCGGCTCCTCTTGCTTCAACTTTTCCACCTGTTTTGTCACGACTGATAGCGTTAACGACCTGCACTTGATCGCACTTGGGATAAATCATGTCCTTATGCGTAAAGCGCTAGAACGTAGTTTTTGGGAGCGTACAAGAGCCCTCGGTATACAAAAACAATAGAAGCCGCCATAGAAAAATGCTGCTGAAGGTGATAAAATCGTTGTGGTAGACGAATTCGTGTATCTTGGCTCATTGGTGACCGCCGATAACGACACCAGCAGAGACATACAATGACACATTTTGGATGGACATCGTGGATACTGTTTTTGCACGCACGGGGACCGGATCGATTTCGGACACTTTATAAACCTGTTATTTTACTGCACTTAACTTTACTAAGAAAAACTTTATTTCAGATGAAGACGGTTTTATTTCCCCGGCGGTCTGATTTGAACTGAATTTTATTGATCTACCTACATGGTCAGCTGGCTAGTGAGAGTCTGACCATTTGCAGTAGCCTTTATCTCCGATCTCTTATCAGAGATCTCCTACCGTGAAACAGATATATAAATTGCCCATAACAGACAGAGAGTCCTCCCTTAGCTCAGTCAGTAAAGGCGCAGCTACAAAGCAACACCATGCTGGAGGTGGCTGGGTTCGATTCCCGGTCTGGTCTAGGAATTTTTCGTTAAGAATGATTGTACTTGCCACACAATCATACTAATGCAAAAATGATACCTGGCATCGAAAGCTCTCAATTAATAACTGTGGAAGTGCATCTAGAACACTAAGTTAAGAGCAAGCAATAAGCTAATTGTGTAAGCAATAAGCTTGAAAAGCTAAAAAAAAAGACAGAGAGAACTACATCTAACAAAATGTGGATAACGTTTGCTCTCACTGTTAATCCTCACGTGACCATGATGAATTGGAAGAATAATGATATATGCGCCGATGAAGTCCAGAATTTGATATTTGAATGAGTTCTAAGATGGGAAAATTGTTAAACTTATGGAGAAAGGTATTATAGTGTTTGAGTAAATTATATATAGAATGTAAATAAAACTAAGTCTTTGAATTCACAAATGAGCAATGCGTCAAACGATCATAACGTACTGAACCAACACGAGTATACATTCTCGGTACGAAAGTCATTTATTGTCAGTAAACCCTATATAAATAAACCAGTTAGTTTTAAAGGGTGGAAGGGTAAAAAATTGGTCAAACACGTTTAAGTGCATACTGATTAGATTAGTATATAAATGATCAATCTATATTCTTATCTATATTGTTCTATGTTCAACGTCTATAAAACACAGGAAAATTATTTTATTAGACTACCGAATTTCCAAATGCGAAATTTCGGGCTTTATGCTTCACACCTTCCATCAAGTTTTGTACCGCTGTTATATCTACCTTATTTGATGCTGCACGCGTTGAACTTTTCGGTGTCACTTTTTAGTTCTCTTTACGATTGCCCAATATTTTTCAATTGGGTGCAGTTTGGGCTACTTTGGAGGGTTTTTCTTCTTGGATACGGTTTGCACACTAATGGCGGAAAACCATTCTTGAGCCATTTTCCGTAGTGGCAAGAAGCGAGGTCTGGCCAAAACAGCACGGAACAACTATGTTTCTTCAAGAAAGGCAATAAGCGTTTTGCACGCATTCCCTTACATAAATATCTTTGTTGATAGTGCCAGTTGTCACAAAGCTTTCGTTTTTCAGCCCATAGGTGCGACTCGCCTGCCAAACCAAGTATTTTTCAGGAACTTTGAGATTTTTTTCTGCTTACACTTATCTTGAGTCTTTCCTTTTCCGGTAGCCGTATAAAACTCTTGACTTGGGAATAATTTGGATTATGCTTATACGAATGCAACATTTTGATACGCTGTTCTTCCTGCTTTGACGCCATTTTGACAACTCAATTGAAAATGGCAATAAAACAAAATAGAATCAACGGAATACGTATACATCTTCAAAATTAGGGATGTTCAATTTTTTTTCAATGCATGATTAAAAAAACTGCGTCATATTTGAGTCGACCAAGTTTTGAGCGTCCCATCCTTTATCTCGACATCCAAACTGTTCGTGTTTGAATCCGTGAAGAAATGTAAGTGACAATGTTAGTGACAAAAAAAATGTGACAATCCATACCAAACAATTTTAAGGTCCATACAAAAACCGTGACTAGGGGTGGGGGATTGGTTATAAAAAGTATTTTTTGCATAATTAATGGACGTTCCCTTAAACGTATTACTACCCATTCCTTATTTAACCTGCATTTGGGCACTCGGATATTACCTAGGTCTTGGAACAGCCGTATTTTACAGATTGAGGATGTATGTAAGTCCCAAGCGTCATCTGTGCGTTCTCTGTGTAATTATAGCTGTGTAATTATAGCTGAACAACATGCTCATGCTCTGTAAACTTTCACCATAAGTTCACTAAAACTTTGAAAAGGCGAGAGCAAAATGACAAATGGCCATCACACAATGGAATGTACAAATGGCAAATGGACCGTGTCATATTATTTTCGATCAATTTGTGACGAAACTTTCAGCACCTCACCGAACCAAGAATTACTTGGATAATTGCTAGGCACAGCTGGTGCAACATAAACAGTGATTAATCCATTTTGAAAGTTTGATAATGTAGAGCCTTAAGCAATAAATCAATCACACCGGTAAAGCTTGCTCCATTTGAAATACGGCCGAAAGAAATCAGGTCCACCTTGGAATTGGTTTGACACAGAGTACTGCCCAGAACTGCATGTCAGCTCAATAAGGGATAAGGTAGTCATTGCGAAAACAGCAGTTACAAATAGTAATTTGTGCAAATCTATAGCCTAAAAGCAATTTTTTGTCTGTCTGTCTGTCTGTCTATCTGTCTGTCTGTCCTAATAGACTCATACAGTCTCTCCTTATAGACGCAGAAACTACTTAACTGATCAGCCTCCTCCTCCTTCTATAAGGGGGATGGAGGCTCTCATACAAATGAAAAATTAATTTCTGCAAAAATCAAGAACTAATCAAGCAAATGGAACCAAATTTGGCATGTGGAGGTTTTTGAAGATAGAAATATGTTTGTTCGGTGTAACTTTTGAATTCACAATATTTTCTAATAATTTAACTTACGATATCAAGTATAAGTCCTTACTTATTTTAATGGAAATTAGGTAGTTTTAAGGAATTTTACTAATCGAAAATATGCAAAATAAATTTCGTCTCTGCACTACGAATGTGTTTTTGTTATTCATTAGTTGTTCAACGCGTCCGTTTGACGTTCCTCTTCATAGGATGTCCTTCTTGACATGATCGGTGTATACGGTGTGCTGTGAAAGCGTCGACCTACTGGGGGTGACAAAATAACTAGGATAGGCAAATATATGGTCAACTTTGGAGTGCTCTAACTTCACGAAATATTGACCGAATTCTTTTAGAAGCATTCAACGGAGATATTAATGTAACTAGAAATTAGAAGAAAAATTAGTATTTTCCATTTACTTCCAACTACCTTTGCTTATCCTTGATAGATACGCGTATTTCGTCTCCAATGTGCAGACTTCTTCAGTGTCTCGTACTAATAACTCGACTTGACTTAGTACGCGACACTGAAGAAGTCTGCACATTGTAGACGAAATACGCGTATCTGTCGAAGATAAGCAAAGGTAGTTGGAATTAAATGGAGATTACTAATTTTTCTTCTAATTTCTAGTTACAGGTATTCCACTAAACAGTTCAAACCCTCGAGGATATTAATATATTTTTATAATGCAGTAACGGGAATGGCTACGATTCCCGTATACCGGAGATATTCCGAGTTTCCGGAGGGGACGTTTCACATGTCGATTTTCTGGGGAAATTTTGTACAGGATGCGGTTCTAAAAAAATTTTCTCTAGCATTTCCCAAGCGAATGATACGTTGAACCCAAAAATCGGCCTTAAATTGACCGAGATATGGCTCTTTTCCTGGAACAGGTTCCTCTGAAGGGTTCTGGATGCGGCCAGATATTTTTTTCATCCAAAACATGCCAAGCGACACCTCTTTCTTCTTTCTTCTTTTTTCATCACAATGCTTTCCTTGACCTTAAAGTGGACATTTGGACACATTGGCCACTCTCGGGGCCACCGGGGAATCTGTAGCAGGGGCCAATTACACTTTGACGCCAAAACTTGCAGTGCGACAGCTCTATCTTCATGATTTTTCATAAAGAATCTAAAGATATACATTCGTAAAAAGACCATTGACAAATTGGCTACTCTTGGGGCCACCGGAACGTTCTTGGGGGAACGTGTAGCTGCAGCCAATTACATGTTGACGGCAAAACATGCCGTGCGACACCTCTTTCTTCTTCTTTTTCCATCACAAAGCTTTCTTTAAACTTAGAGTGAACATTTAGACACACTGGTCGGGATCACCGCAACGTCCTCGGGGGAACCTGTAGTAGACCTATTACATTTGACAACAGAACGTCCCGGGGAATCCTGTTTAACACATTAGCAACCCTCGAAACCACCGATGCGCCCCAGAAGAACATTTTGTTTAGACAACTGTGTCTTCGTATCTAACCATGATGTGTGTTTTATTTTTCGTATTCACGAATAGTCATTACAAATATATGACCTTTAACAAATGAAAGTATTCTATATTCTCTACTGTTTAATAGGAATGCATGCTAATACGGCGTTGGACCGTCATTAGCTTGGATGACCGCTCGTATTCATCTTGAAATTGACTCATACAGCTTATGAATGGTTTGAATTGGAATTCGGTACTCTTCTTGGATTAGAAGACCCTCAAGCGCTTTCAGCGACGATGCCTCTCGAAAATTTACATTTGAAACGTCCCCTCTGAAAACCCGGAATATCTCCGGTATCCGGGAACCATGATCATTGCCGTTAATGCATTATAAAAACCCATTCATTTCTCAGTCGAATGCTTCTAAGAGAATTCCGTCAATATTTCGTGAAGTCACTGCCAAGTTGACCATCTCTGTTATTTTTTCCTTTGCCTATCCTAGTTATTTTGTCTACGCCCTGTATATCGACGGCATCGCTGCAACGAGAAGTGTTGTCTTCACATAATACGTTCTAAGATTATTGTCTGGTATTGATTAAAATGACGACTTCTATTGCCCAACTTAGTCATTCATTATAAATTCTCTTCAGTCGGCCCTCAACCTGAACTTAAGTAACGTGTGTGTGTTGTGTGTTTACAATCTAATTCCCACTGTCTGGCAGCGGTATTATGGATAGAATCTTCCTGCAACTGTTTCATATTTGCTGTTTACAGTTGCAAAAAGCTTAAATCCGGGGATTAGAAGGTGACAGCTCTACCGCGACTCCAATAGCCCATTTCAAGAACGCAAGCATTCCGAAGCTATCTTCGTACACAATAAGCCCCGCTCCAGTAGTGACATACTAAAACTTTCAATCAAGCGAATGTGCAATGCTTGATTGACGCGTATTTAGTGATTCACAATATATATTTTTTTTAAACCAGGCACGTATTTGGTATTATTTAAAAATAAGGTTGACGTTATATAGTTCTAGTCAGATACATCTCACCAATTGCCGCTTCCTTCGTTACACTCTCTTGTTCATTCGTAATCATAAAAGTTCTCGACGTTGCCTCGTAATTAATTTCATGCACTCCCGACAAAATAAGCGCAAAAATTAACGTGGCCAAACCACCCGTTATATATGTAACTTGCATAAGAAAACTCTGTACACCACATGATGAACGCATCTGAAATTATATGGCAGCCTTTCCCGCACGCATGCGCATTGTCTTCGTTTGCTGCTTCTGATAAGCAAATGGCCGTTTTCTACACGCACTGGTTTTCTTTTTTTGCACTCTACACTCTGCCAATAATCAAATGCCCGATACGAGGCCACTCTATATTGAACTTCAAAACTGCTAATAATCATCGATTCACTCGCGACAAAGCGGACAAACGCTCAAACCTAATAATGTATGTCCGGATGTCTCAATACTACCACTAATAAGCAAAACTAAGCTGATGTAACTCCTCTTCCGGGTGCGGGGGCGCAGCACAAAAAACCACAAAGTGTGGAAATACTACCGACGCTCACACATTTCGGGTGGGAATCGATTGTATTCACTACAGGTTTCCCAAAGCCCGCGGATATTTTATGATTTCACTGTTAGTTAAAGTTAAATTACGAATTATTGTTCGATTTTTTTTCGCGAAAACGACGCAGCAAAAACAAAACACGTCAGTTTCAAAGCACGGCTTGCTGCGATCTCCCAGTCGGCCCTCAACCTGAACTTAAGTAACGTGAAGCGAAAACGTCAAAGCAAAACGCTGTCAAAACATTCCAAGAACAAAAGCTGAGAGCACTGCTGCACAGTAAACTGCGCATTCAGAGTATAGTCACTAGATTCATAGTCTGGCGGATACAACGACGGGAGCCAATTTGAACTGTCACTTGGTGGAGCCAATCGAGCATATCTCGAGTAATTTATGTTAAAGGACTAAAAGCCATTTGTAAACAATGACTTTAAACGTTGATTTCTCACGAAATACGAGAATCCCACCATACCCTGCTACTCCACATGGTAGAACTAACATTCTTCTACCAAATGCTGCTATCATTTCACGAGAGTGATTTAAGATTCAAGAGAAATCGATTTATAAAGTCATTGTTTACAAATGGAATTCAGGCCCTTAACATGAATTACTTGAGACATGCTCGATTGGCTCCGCCAAGTGACAGTTCAAATTGGCTCCCGTCGTTGTATCCGCCAGACTATGAATCTAGTGACTATAATTCAGAGGTCTATTGAAGCAAGCTTTAAGGGGGGATATACAGTTAGAACGAGAGAAAAAACTAATTTTTGAAAAAAAAAATTCAAAAGAAAAGTTTTACTCAAATCAAACGAATTTTTTTTACGATTATAAGTGTATCCATGTAGTATACAAAAATATTTTTTTCAAATTTTTTCCAATAAAATGGCGGCCGGTAGAGTGCGTTGAAAAAGTCGTTGTATTCTGCTTGTGCCGGCTCTCCTGGTCGCAGTTTTGATCTGAAATCTGCATACTCAAAAAAGTAACATTAATTACAATTTCATTTAGTAGATGAATTGAAAATAAAGAGTTAACAAAAAAACGCAACTGGCGTAACCTTTTTTGAATAAATCCACATTTTTTCCGCCATTTTATCACATTTTTCCATATTTAATAATAAAATATTACAATAACTTTTAATTCATATAGAAGGTAATGCGATTATAAAGAAATCCTATAAGTTTCAGCTTAATCGAATAATTAGTTTTCGAGTTATCATCGGCATAAACTCCGCAAATGCTTTTTTGAGAAAAACGCGTTGAAAGTTTTAATTATCGAAAAAGCGTGTATTTAAAGACTGTATTCGATGAAATTTGGACACACGAAACTGTTCGTAACTTTTTAGCGTGTGTGTAAAAATTATTGAAATTTTAACTGAATGTATTTCATCGTGTTGTGTCAATTGTGTAATGAGTTTCGTGAAAATCGGTCGAGTGATTTCAGTGATGGCTTCGAATGAAGAAATAGTGCGCCAATAAATTTTGGGCACTCACTTCGAAAACCCAAACGCTTCTCATCGATGGATCGGAAACAGCTCGGAATCGCACATTCAACCGTATTTCATGTGATCTAAACGTTTAAGAACCGTAAGAAAACCAAGCGGAAAAATGATAGTGGCAAAAAACGTGGCACATCAAATCCGGAGAAGGCCAGGATGGTATTGAACCAATTTAAGCGTTATCCCAACATTTCGATCAGGGATGTTGCGAAAAAGGCGAAAGTTTTAGTTTGTTTTGTGCAGAAAACAATGAAACGTTCTGGATTACATGTATACATGGTCCAGAAGGCACCGAACCGGAGCGATAAACAGAACTCGGTGGCCAAAACTCGTGCAAGAAAACTGTACAGGGAGTGGCTCACAAAACCGTTCTGCATTGTGATGGACGATGAGACCTACATTAAAGCCGACACCAAACAAACACTACGTCGTCACCTCTAAGTTGGCCGTTCCGGAGAGTGTACGGAAGAAGAAACTGTCGAAATTCGCCAAAAAATTCCTTGTCTGGCAAGCGATCTGTGGATGTGGCAGAATGAGTTAGCCCTTCATCACCTCTGGGACCGTCAATGGATAAATCTACAAGGACGAATGCCTCCAAAAACGACTTCTGCCCTTCTTGAGATCTCACGATGGCCCGACACTGTTTTGGCCGGATTTGGCATCTTGCCACTATGCCCGGCCCGTCTTAGATTGGTACAAAGATAATAATGTAGTTTTTGTACCAAAAGAAGTCAACCCTCTAAACACTCCGGAACTTCGCCAAATTGAAAAATTTTGGACAATCATGAAGGCAAAGCTCGTTAAA